>JAGDQP010003395.1:20563-56973 GCA_022664845.1 Lepisma saccharinum
TATGGTTGGGCTAGGTATAGATAACAATATGAATTTCTATATGCGAACTGGCTTACTGTTTGTGAAAAACAACGAAGGAGCTTTGAACTTTTCTGGTTACCGAAATAAAACGTTGCGAATCGTCAAATGTTACGTTTACTAAAACGGATATACTATAGATATTCCGTGCAATTTAAAACACACCAGTTCCGAAAGAAGCAAACCAAATTCTGAGTGCAAAAAGAACGTGCATTTGAAAGGTAGCATCGACCATAGTGTAAGGTAAAATATTCAACGCATAATAACAAAAATTTTACATGCTGAAATTTCACTATCTTAATGTAGGTGAAACAGACTTGGTACATACATTACCTGATAGTAAAACCGACCCCCGACAAATTAAGCGGACATCTCCACTTCACACATACTTCCACTAAACCCACAAATCACTAACATGCTGAATGTGCACTTAATCACTTTCACACTGAAGGGTTTAGAATCACAAATGATATATATTGTATTTATTTAAGAAAACGAGAAAAAACACTGCACACCACATATACCACAACAAGTCACCTGACACACTGATGAACTTCACAAATTATTATCGTTGGACAATTCCAGGGGCAACCATAGTGGACGATGCAAAATGTCAACTGCAGAAGTTAGTTTCTCAACGCAAACTGCAGAAAGAATTTGGAGTAAACAGTTTCACAAAATTGTTGTTATTCATCAGTCGATGCTGCTTTATATATATATTAATACTTTTTAGACATTGTTGCATTATAATTTTGCTTTAAATATAATTTCCGAAGACTGTCTCTTTAGTGCAGCTTTTCCTACTCGACGACCATGTTTTAACTACTGACTAACATCAGCCAATCAGTGAAGCGAACCGAAAAATACAACAAGGGCAAAGGGTGTGTGGCTTAACCACCAAAATTTCGACGAAAATAAAACAACAATCAGATCTTTTAATTTGTTTTTGAAGATTTTAAACGAAAGACAAATTGTTGAAGATAATATGCAAAGAATAATTTAGTAATAAACTGAAGAAACAATAAAAATAAAAATCCCGCCAATCAACAATGAAAGGGATTATCTAAGTTGCGTGGTTTATTTCATATGTGGACAAATAAACACCTTGAAGTTAGCCGAAGACAAAAATTCACCGATAGAACACGAACAAAAAAGAAAAAGAATACACATAAAAAGGGGAGAGGGTAAGGTATGTTGTGGCCTACTGAAAATGAGTCACTACATGTGACTGAGGAAAAAATCCTGGACAGACCTCAGTCAGCATGGTCGGTCGCTGGAATTGAACCCACGACCTCCCAAACGCTAAGGTAACGTTCTACCACCGAGCTACGACAGCTCTTTTATGACTATACTTTATGTTTTCTCTCTTCAATTGGCGTGAATGGGATTCGAACTCGTCATATTTCGGTTACTAGTACAACATGCTAACCTCTGGAAACATCGTGTAATTGCCTTAAAAGAATTACAATGGATAATGTGCGACACAATTTGTTACATTAGATATAGACTTCTTACTACTCCTCCAGGACCAATGAGATGAATGTCTGGCGTACGTTGCGTCATGCATCTTCCATTCAAATACGAAAAATTGTCTCATACACATTCCTTTCTTTAATAGAAAATCATTTAACAGGTATCTCGTCCTACCCTTACACTTTCTTTGAAAAAGGACTTATATAGTATTCGAATCATATTCTGCATTGGAAACACTGCTTACGACAACGAATTGTCCCTGTAAATAATAATGTTTTGGTGATACTAGCGCCATCACAACAAATGCATTCCCAGCTGCAAGAAACTTTACTTCAGCGCACAGGCAAGATTGTTTCCTCACGGAATGACCGGTGACGTTGAAGCGGAAATCAAACTATCTACTACTCTCCAACGTGCATACGCCGTAGCCTGATCTGATTTGTCCGTATCTCTTAGGATGTTGGTGTTTAGTCTGAAGACACAAATTATATTCTATAACCAATAATGGTTAGTATTTGATTGTTAACATCAAGACAATGTTCAAATAAGTCAATGCATTTAGGAAGTAGTGATATTCAGCCGTCTCGTCCGAACATATAATTGATTTCATTTAACTGATTTCTTTCAATTGTGAGGTGGACTAACATAGACTCATAGTGCCGCAAAAATCCGTGAATGGTTTATGATCATGAAGAACGGCAGTTCTTCAAGTGACGCTGGCAAAGGACACTGTTAGCGGCACTCAGATAGTATACAGTTAGTTTCGGATCTACCGAAGTATAAGTCCGATTTTGATGCTTGAACTTACATTTCAAAGCTCTTTCTAATGCTAAGAAACAGGAAAAAAAATTGGGTCGGTAGGATCTCCTTGGGAACCCCTAGGGCGCTTTGAAAAAAATATCAACATTTCACATTTTTTAGGATAGCACTGACCAAGGACCATATAGGCGGACGAAACTTACTGCATCTTATTCTACGCTTCAATACGTTTCAAACGGTGTATCATACGTTAAAATCGGTGGAGCGATTCAAAAGTTACGACTTTTTTTTAACCGAATCACAAAATTTTCACAAAAGATAGAAAGGTATGTCCGTCATTCTGTGTGTCTTTTTGTTTTAGCCCCAAATGAGTGGTACCGGGGTTTTTTAGAAGTCCATTGTGGGCTCCCATGATAATGGAGGTAAATCCAAGCTTAGATTTTTGATAGGAGTTACGGTTTTCGAGATATGGAGCAAAATTGATCTTGTATCCTTCCGCCATAGTGACACGTGACACTTTTTAAATACGAGCCCGTACGGAGAACACTCTCCGCCGCTGCTCCACTCATCTGGGCATGACGTAAAGGAGAAAAATCTAAAGATACATGACCGTATCTAACTTTATCTAACCTCCACGTTCCCATGGTGAGTAATTTAAAATGTACTTTCTGTCAAGAATATTACAGTGCACGTGTCTCCTACAAGTTATAGCGCGTGTGCAGGAGAGAGGAGCATCGGCATAGATGGCTCGTGTTACAGTCTTTTTTTATAGGCAGCCTTACAAAATAAGTGATATCAGTACAAAACCCCGTTTGGGGTAAAAGGAAGAGTGACGCAAGAATTCTACTCACAAAAGAAGTGATATATATTTTGCGAGTGACTTTCTTTATGTCACTATAGCGGAAGGATACTATCTCTTAATTTTATTACAAAGGCAATACTTTCGCCATAGTGACACAAAGAAAGTCACTCGCAAAATAGATATCACTTCTTTTGTGAGTAGAATTCTTGCGTCACTCTTCCTTTTACCCCATATAATATTGCAACTAGAGCCTCAAAGGCTATTTGGTACTTTGGCACACTGTGACTAGTCAGGACTAATATGGAAGCCCTTTGACTGGTCTGCCAATTATAGGTGGCAAAGCGTTGGGTTGCAAGGTTGCGTCAGAATCATGGCAAAATCTCAATTTTTGTTGCGATATTGAATAGAAGCGGACGACAACAATTGAGGCGTTACTACAAATCTAGTGAAGTGTTGCCAAAAGATTTCGATCCCTGGGATAAAGAATCAGTCGCCCGAGGATCATTGATATTTTGATGCCTATTTTGTGGTAGAGCTAAAGAAAAGAAAAGAAATGTTACATAAATATTTTCCTCTAAGAGTTCCCCTTGTTCAGGGCTTCACCTGAAATCGAATTCTGAACACCTTTCAACGTTCCTGACTTCTTCCTATTACTTATAGGTATAAGTTTACTTTCTTTGCAAAGGATAACTCGTCACTTTTACTACAGAATTTATTTGAAATAAAAATACTAGAATGGAAATAGGAATTTGACATATGAAACAATTCTAACTTACTATGACAGAGCTCTAAATTAAAAAAAAATACAACTTGAAGAATTTGGATGATACTTTGAATTGACATTCCTAACATTAATGATCAATGATTCTCCTTGATTCCTGATATCACGTTTTTCATAAAAGGTCCAATAGTATGACATTGTTACGAATCTGTCATGGAGTTAGGAAAACTAGTGGTGAGAGCACGTAGAATTCGAGCGCGAAACGTAAAGTCGAAAGACAATCCAATAACTTAGAAATGTTTTACAAGTCAAGAAGTTCACTCTCCTCAATCCAGTAAGTGAAGTCGTCTGAGACACTCGTTCGGACTCCGGGTGGTGGAATGACATAAAGATTTCGATGGGTGTGGGTATTTAAATGAAGGACACGCGCCACACCTCGGAAGTTGTGGCCGTATGACAAAACTCTTTGTGATTCTAGCACCTTCCATTGTTGACGTGGTAAAAACATGTTTTTGATTCCTTCGCGTTAATTCCGTTGTTTGTCATCCTGATATAATCTTTTATTTACTTTGGTTGATAATTATAGACTATTTCTGCCCTGGTGAATTGCACATCTTTCGATTGGTTAGCGTTCTACAGGAAGCCCAGGCGGCTCTGGGTGGTTTTATATTTTGGCAACTTCGTAATTTGTTAACCACAATTATCAGTCTCACCTTTAGTGAGAATTGACGTCGTTGATGTTACAACAGCCTTCCTGTTGTCTTGACTAATTTGCCTTGCGAAACTATGATTAACCATAGCTATCTCTTGTGCAAAATTATTACATAGTTAGCTCATCCTGTTTATTAAATCTACCCGAAGATAAGCAAGTATCCTGGCAGAAATGTGAGTCCAAAGCCGAATAATTTTTATAATTAAAAAATGAAATAAAGACGTTAATAATTAGGGAATTCATTTTGACACGCTCATCTGACCTTATATTTTAATTTTCAAGATAGGGAGAAATAGGGATGTGTCGAGATTTAGAGACTCTAAACTATTTGGAAGATTTTACCTTGACGGCTGACATTTTGGAAGAGCTGTCACTTGCCTCCTTTTCTCTTGAAAAGCAAGATACTTCCATTATGAAGACAGATTGACCAAGTATAATATTTGGGATTGATTTCTATTTAATGAATGACTAAACACAAGTACGAAGTTGTGATTCAGGAAACTGTAATTTTTAACATCTTCAGGATATTCTGTTGAGAAGAAATGGAAATTTAAAGAGATTTTTAAAAACCTAGATTGGAAACTAGAAACTAGATAGTTAAGAAACTTGGAGTTATTGGCAACGTGGAAACTAGACATTAAACTGGAGATCATCACAAGCAAATGCCAAATCCATTTCTAATATTGGGTCCTAATAGGTTTACCTGGACTCCTGATGTGACTATTTCACCTTAGAGGGAGAAGCTAAATTTTCATATTTTAGTAAACTTATGAACTATGTACAGTAGATAACAGGAATATAGAAAATGATAACTCTCCTTTTACCATACAGAAAGCTATAAACAAAATAACCCATATCCTTAGTTTAGTTAAACAGAACAAGCGTGATGAATCTGATTTGCAAGAAATGCTCTGAATGTTAGTAATATCTGTCATAAGATTCAACTAGTGAAGACGTGTCTCAGCGACCCTATAAGCAGAGTACTAGTAGGTGATAATATGAAAGATAATTTCGAGATTCGCAACGGATTGAAATAAGACGATGCCTTATCACCATTGCTGTTTAACTTTGTGTTAGAATATGCTAATTTAAAAATTAAAGGGGACAAGAATCCCTTTAAAGGGGCTATCATTTAAAGGGGCTATCATTGAATGGTTTAAATCAACTTTTCGTATACGCGGATGATGTAGATTTAATCGGAGACGATATAGAGGCACTACAAAGGAACACCGATGTCTTAGTAGAAGCGTGTGATGAGATACGTAGCTCTACAGGTAAACATGGAGGAAACAAATACATGACAACAAGCCGAAACACAGGGAAAGAAGGAAATAAAAACAAAGTAATTAAGGATAAAGTCTTAGAGAAAGTAAAGAAATTTAAATACTTGGGAGCATATGTAACAAGCAAAAATGAGGTAACGGAAGGAATAAAAAGTCGCTTAGTATCGGGCAACGCGTGTTTCTATTCAGTCCAAAAACTTCTAATATCGCGATTAATATTACGGAAATTGAAATTCAAAATATACAAAACGGTTATTCTACCGGTAATACTTTACGGTTGCGAAAGTTGGAGTACGACCCTAGCAAATGAACATAAATTAAGATATAGGGACCGAAACGGTACGAGATGACTGGAGAATGGAGAAGAGTGTATAATGAAGAACTCAACGGACTGTACGATTCACTAGATGTTGTAAAAATAATGAAATCGGTACGACTAAAGTGGACAGACCATGTAGCTCGGATGGGGGAAAACGGCGATTATATTCTATCCTGGTTGGAAAGCCGGATGGAAAGAGACCGTTGGGAAGGCCGAGACATCTTTGGGAGGACGATATTAGAAGAGATATTCGAGAGGAGGCGTTCGTGATGAAAATTGACTTGATCTCGCCCAGGAGAGAATCCAATGGCGAACGTATGTTACTGCGAAGATGAACTTGCGAGTTCCGTAAGCCATAGAGTTAGTTACAATAATTAAATTACTTTTATTAGAATGGATCTTACTAAGTACGTTCTATTTTAGTGTAAATTTTACGAAGGAAGAATCAAGGGGAAACTAGCAGGTTTAACCTCAATTCAAGGTACTAGCCAGGCATTTATCTATGAAACCTCAATTATAATCGAGCGTATGTAGGATTCGAACTCGCTCAACTCTATTGCAAAGCTGTACATCATGTCTTTTTCTACTAGAACAGGCAGGTTTTCTTGCCGTCAACGTAGAGGAAACAGAAAATATCTTCACAGTAGAGAGGATATCAATCTTTAATCCGTTTCTTCCCCTTTAAAATATTGATACAAAATAGAGGAATTGTTTGCATGGAGACGTGAAAATCCACACGTGGAAATAGACTACAGACATTGTATTGTTCGTGTTTCTATGATTGGTGATGAAAATGACTCGCTTGTTACCATGGGGAAAATAGCTTCAAAAGAAACCGTAGGAAAAATTGACTCTTACAAAGCTCTTTCTTCTGAAATTTGTATATGTATGTGACTGAATATATGTGTGAGTGTGTTGCCTGGAGGCAAAGAATAGTATGATGTCTATGTATGAGCTTTTGCCATTGTGCACAGATGACAATGGAAACCGCATCCTCATATATGAAAAGAAATCTTCATCAGTGAATACAACTGCAGAGCCTAATGAATGTTCTCTTGCAGTGAAATGGTATATGCTATCAGTTGTCAGAACGTATTCACTAGTACAGATGGCATTTATTCCGACACATATTACTATATTTTAACTCTCTACTGCTTCAAAATGTATATAAAATTTCAGATGACGTTGCTCAAAATACGAGGGCTATTGGCAAATCAACCTCCGGTGAGCTGTAAAGAAGTAAACAAGTAACATCAAAATGTTAATAGATACAAAAGTTATATTAATTCTCACGAAGTTTCACTCGTATTCATGCACTGTTCATCACAGGGCTCGAATGTTTTGTATCTCTTCCTCAGGAAAAGTTGCCACTTCAATGGCAAGAGTCATTAGGGACGTCAGTTTTGTCATTCTTGAAACTTCCTATACCATTCCTGTACAGTACAATCGGCAACGAAAACGGTGACTATAGTGTCCTTGCTGCTCCGAGACTTCGGCAATTTATATTACTGACTGTTGGAAGTGAAATTTAGCTTAGCAAGTATACAGAAACGATAAGGTTTCCAACCAAGACTGCTAATGTCTTTTGCTGGTGATCAATATTGTCTCAGATACGTTGAGATAAGGCAAGAAACTGTAAATTTCCGTGGGCTGTAACTAAAGTACTGAAAAATTCCAGTATTACATGTGTGCCGGTTAATAATTCTTATTGTGTTAAGAGATGGCGCTGGAAACAAGGGTTGGTTCACAACCTCATCTCTTATGTCATTTTGTTGCTGTGACAGTACCTTTTAAAACACCATTGATGCTTAAATGATTTCGAGATCGCGTTATATTTTTTTCGTGTGGTAAACATATCTTGTTTCGAGCCAAATAAAGATAATTTGCGGCACATACTGCTTTTCTTTTTCAATCAAATTAAAAACGCGAGTGAAAGGCGTCGTATACTTGTGAAAACTTACGGTGAGATTATCCAAATGCAAGACGCTTGTGTACCTTGGTTTAGAGGATTCAAAAGTGGTGATTTCGACTTGAAAGACAAAGAACACCCAGGTCAACCAAAAAAAATTGAAGATGCTGAATTGTAAGCATTGTAGGATGAACATCGATACGCAAACTCAATAACAAATGACAGAGAGGTTGATTGATTGTTGGTCGCCGAACCATTTGTGATCGTCTGCATGCCATGGGATAGATCCAGAAGGCAGGAAAATGGGTACCATATCAGCTGAACGATAGATAGATGGAAAAGCGGGAAACGGTGTGCAAAGTTTTGCTTTCTCGGCACGAAAGAAAGACTTTTACTGAAGACGAAAAATTGATACATTTCCATAATACAAAACGCAGAAAATCATGGGTTGACCCAGGACAACCATCAACATCGACCGCAAGACCGAATCACTTTGAAAAGAAGACAATGCTATGCACTTGTTGGGATCAGAAGGGTGTCGTGTATCATGAGCTTCTGAAACCAGGTGAAACAGTTAATACCGTTCGCTACCGTCAAAAATGATCAATTCGAACCATGCAGTGATCGAAAAACGAACAAAATGGGCTAGAAGACACAGCAAAGCTATTTTGCAGCGCGACAACGCCCCACCACGAACAGGGAGAGCGGTCATAGACACCATTCCTCCATTTGGCTGGGAACTCTTGCCCGAACATTTGGCTGGGAACTAAGCAGACTTAGCCTTTTCCGACTACCACTTGTTTTCATCGACGTCTCACGCACTTTCCATGCAACAGTTCAACAATTACGGAGATATCGAAAAATGGCTTCATGACTGAACCACCTCAAAAGATGTACAGTTTTTCTGGGAGGGCATCCACAAATTGCCAGAGAGATGGAGAGATGTGACTAGCGATGGCCTATACTTTAAATAAACCACTTTGTACCTTCCTCCCACATTAAACGTGTTTCTGTCGGCAAAAGTTAAGAATTATTAACCGGCACACCTGGTAACAAAATAATTACACTTTCTTGTATCTACTGTTAGTACCGTTGCTGACGGTATCTTTTCTATGTAAGGGTAAATTCTTCATGTATTTCGTTTAAAGTGTGAAATTAATTCAACGCATTTTTCAATCAAAGAAGCAAATTAGTTAATATGTCTTTCCGTGCCTTGAAAAGAATCGGGAAACACAGGGAAAGATGCATATGTTTTGGGATAGAAAAGCCGTCCGTGTGTTATAATGAATGTAAAGAACAGGTATTATGTTTACAACTATGTTTATTGTTTCTCACACAATATTGATCGTTGTCACCAGTTTTTCACCTTTCTTCAGAGATTTTTATTATTGCTTCTGGCAACGTTGCCTAGTATGCGTGAGCTGCCAGGTCATCAGCCGTTGACATGTCTTAATGCCATGAATTGTACCAGAGATTCAGAGAATACTGAAGCAGGGAAGGGTGACAGTAAATGGGAGGCGATACACGAGGTCAGCCTAAATACTTCAAGAATCACCCCTAGTCACATTTTTTCCTCACTGAATTCACGACTAGGCGACAGCTTAAAGCGTCAAAGGCAGCGTTGCTATATTTTTGTTTGTGGCTAAAATGCAAAAAAAATTATGGCTAAAATACATTAAAAGGCAGAAAAAGGAAAAAAAAAAAAAGACAAAATGAAAAACCTCTTTATACGCTCCCACGATGAGTAAAAAGGTTACCCATTATTTGTATGCTGATAATTCGCAACGAAAACGAAAAGGCATTCTGATAAACTTCCGTGCTCTAGATATCACTATTGTATATCTTAATCTCTAGACGCAAGTGAGGCAAAAGAAAATACTACAACTAACTAATATTGCTGTTATTTAGTAATTTGTTAACAACACTAGTCAACAATGAAAAACTCTTTTCTTAATTGCAGATGTCCTCAGGATATTTCGGTGCGCTGAAGTCGAAAAGTCGCATCACGTACTATTTTGTCACAAATTGCATTCATGTATAGTAGAAACTAGGAAGATAAGCTCTATACTCTCTCGCAGTATAGCCTTGTAGTTGACACACAGTCAAGGAAGTGAAGCATCGTAGCACACAAATGCAAAGTAGTAAGAAAGGCTACTTTTTGGAGTATATGATCAACGTGACCGCCATCTTGACATCCGTCATATTGGGTGCAGGTCATTGATTTTCAAATGGCGAATGGGTCGTATGAACCACCAAACAGCACGAGAATTTTACCAAAAAGCCATATCCGGTATTACATTTGACGTACCTGTTACGATGTCTGAGTTATCCTCACTGAGAATTTGCAGTACATGTGTTTATTTACCCAGCAGTGTCTTAACTCCAACACCGTAACACGTAGGTCAAATCTAACACATGGAAACTAGATATTGTTCCATTTACTATTTTTAGAAAATGGTCTCTATCCAATATGGCGGATTTCAAGATAGTAGTGTCCATTGTGATCATCTACCACAAAATGTAGACCTTTTCCACCATTCCACATTTGTATACTACGATGCTTTATTTCCTTGAAAGTTTGTGAACTACAAGGGTGTACTGTGACTTTTGACTCACTCTGTAGCTACAAATATCCATACCGGTTGTGCCAAAATGGTGGATTGTCACGAAAAACGGTGGTCATTTTTGAGCTCAGAGCCCTAAAAACAATATATTTCCTACTCACTTAAAAAAGTGGTGACCCTTTATTTTGTTGACCAGAGTAATTATTCACTAATACCTTTTTAAGCAAAAGTAGGTTAGAAGGCATTTTGCCTCATGTAGCGTGTGTAAATCTAAAGTAATTTAGGTATAAGGTATACTAAGGTTTTGTCAACAAAGTGTTTCAATTTCAGAGTTTTTTTAATTGAATTATGCGTTGAACTATCTTATTATAACGCTTTGACGTTTCCTCAAGAGTGTAACACTCTTGCAAGAGTATTTTATACAGAAGCGTCATTCCGTCAGGGCTGGCAAAGTCCTTGATTATATAGGGACATCTTCGCTCTCTTTCGATTAAAGATTCATTTTCTCAGCTCCGGGTAAAAAAAGATCATTGTCAGTGGAATACCTGACACATATTTATCATTAGTGTTTATCACCTAACAGCTTGTATCCTTGCAGCAAGTATGCTAAGACAAACTAGCTGCAAGTTTGAAAAGTTCAACTAATATTTTCGTCTTAAGTTCTTTTCAAGCTTGCAACTTGCCCTGTCAAACTGATTGCAAACTTGCATACTTGACGTACCAAACTTTTTGCAAATTTATTTACCCTAAGTTTGCAATGCTATTAGGGTAAATCTGGTCCTAAAACTTTAACACCGAGAAGGATTTTTAAACACTTCAGGTCCAGTGATCTGATGTAACATTACTAAATGTACCCATCTAATTATGGAACCCACACGTCAGCTCTGTTGTTTAGATCATGTATGAGGATTAATATGATTGGTTAATTTGCCATCTCTTCCAGGAATGATTTTTTTTCGGTTAGTACTGTATTAAATATCAAGCTTTAAATTAAAGCAGTGTGATTATAACTTCTTTCAACGAGCTGGTTTTATTTCTTTAAAAGGAAAGAATAGTCGTTTTCTCCTTTGCTCGCACCACAGTCTGAACTGAACTCCTACGTGACACTCAATACATTGATGGCAGCAGATGCACGACACCTTTTCTGCAAAACAGGTCTTCCCTTTCTACCTGTTTTTAACACCCTCTCGAGAGGAAGCACATTCACTAGCAGCTGTTGGCTCACCTCCCGAGAGTCGAGGAATGCTCCCACAAGCCACATCCAGTGTCGTATGGATCTTCATTTGTACTTCAGCTACAAAGCTCCTAAATTTTGATGTAGTTGCTCTTTCATGAAATGCATTGTTGTGAACAACTAGACATTCAAGTGTGGGTTGAAAGTTGTCAGCATTCTTTCAAATAGAGAGGAAAAGAATGTCTTGGTTTTATATGAAGGATGCTTTCTTATTGTAGAATACAATTTACGTATGCTACATTTAAATGTTACGTGCTAGAATTTTGAATAGATTATTCAATTAGACTGTCAGTAACGTCATCCAGGTTCTCTTGTATGTGGAGTATATTTTTTTTAATTCGTCGCATTCTGCTTCAAAGATCTAATTTTACTGTGTCCTTAATTTATTGTAAGAAACAAATATGAATTATTTTCGAAAGCCGTTTGGTCCCTATGTAGGTGATCTATGTGTGAAGGTCTTAGAAATATATTAGTGCATGTAGTCAACAATTTAGGACGTTTTCTCTACAAACCTCTCCTTGTGGTTCTAGTGGTTAAAATTACGAACTTAGAATTTGTAGGTGCCGCGGTGGCTCAACTGTAAAAGCGCTCATCTCTAGCGCTTGGGGTCGTCGGTTCAAACCCTGCACAAACATCGTATGCGTGGGTTTTCTCGGGGTACTCCCATTTCCTCCTACTTTCTTCATTCCACCAGTCATCCCATCATCATCATCATCATCCATCCGGCCTGAGTCAAAGTTGCCTAAAGACCTTAAAATTCAATTCAATGGGAATCTGTACTTAATGCATGTCAGTTCGAGTTATGCTGCCGGCCATGCTGACTACAATCTCTCAACGAATTCCTCATTTCCATCACACGATTGTAGGAATGACATTAGAATAACAGTCTCTATAATTTTCTCTACTCGTTTTCGCAGTTGGAATATCTGAATGCTGAATAAAGATATGCTGCCAAATTTGTCAGTTTCAGTGCTTTTTGTTCAATCAATTTTGAAATCAACCTTGTTATATAAATATGGTATATACATCACAGAATCGTATACGCTCGTACAGGTTATGAATAAACAGCGTTGGTTCAAAATGCAGATCACATCGAAACACTCATTGACTGACTTTTTTTTTCTTTAAAGAAGTGGCCTTAAGAAATGACTTATTGCTGTTATATTTGTACTTATTTTTTTTTTATCGAATTCAGTAGATTTTGTCAACATAGGCACATAGGTTCAGTAGTTTACATCGGAGGCTTCGAAGTGTATCCGGCGGTATAGTGATGAAGGTGGAGAACTTCAAATCGCCATAGCAGCGAAAGTTCTAAGTCATGTCACACCGCCGTGAGGTTTCAGCCACTCAAGTTCAGGCTTGATACATCTTTTGAATTTAAATTATATTTATGGCCTTTAGGCATCTAAGGCTCAGGCGAGGGGAAAGGATGCAGGAAGGTGTCGGCCAAGGTATTTGTTGAAGGTACCATCCCGGCATTTACCTGGCGTGACTGGGGAAACCTCAATCAGGATGGACGGTCGCACGGATCGAACCTACTACCTCCCGAATGCTAAACCAACGCTCCACCTCTGAACCATGGCCGTTCGGTGTATCCTCCTCTTTATCCTTTTCCATAGACTGAGGGTGAAGAGTAGAGACTGCCAAATATTCTGTAGCGATCGAAAGTGTAAAGTTTCATTTACGTTTCTGTGAGACATGTGGTTTTCAATAGGTGTATCGCAGCACCTTGGTGCTCCGTAATGGTTGCCACAAGTTGAGAGATTAGTGTCCAGTCTACTTTGCTCTGATTTGAAGCAGTCATACAATCGAGAATTCCAGTGGAATCGCAAGGTTTTACTAATATAGAAAGTTAAAGCATGCCTGGACGTTACTAGCGTAAGTGATAGAAAATGTCTTGTCTCTGAAGTTACAGCTATTTAAAGTGCCATGTTTGGTACCTGGAGTCATGAAAATACTATATGAGCGCCAACTATATATAAATTTGTCAACTATATATCAATATAGCAATGACACATTAACGCAGCATTCTAAAACCATGTTTACAAGGTAAAGAAGCCAAGATCCGCACTAAGGAAGAAGTTTGCACAGATTGGAATTTTTCACTTTACATTAGAACCGTCATTGTAAAAAAAAATCTTATTCGGGTTTTTAACTAATACTGTAATTTTATAAATGTGTCATTTTGATTTTAATTTAAAGTGATAAAACAGTCTAAATAAAGAAATAAATATATTTTATTTTATTATATATAGCTGATTTGCCCGCTCGTTAATGCAGGGTTAATAAATTAAAAATTTCGGGGGCCAGACCTGTAATATTGTTATTAATTGTTCTTTGTTCTAAGGAACACGCATGCCGAATTTCAACTTTCTAATTATTTTTGAGTTCTCCAATTCCATCCTTAAAAGGCTCTCACCTCCTCACCCCCCGGGGTTGTCGAATAGTAAAACTAATGCTAATGAATTGAAATTAACAATTTTCATGCCAAATATCAATTTTCCAGCTCCAGTAGTTTCCGAGTTTCACCCCACCCTCGTTTCACCCTCTTTTTAATGTCGTACCTCATTCTTCTAGGTCCTAACGGACATATGTGCCAAGTTTTGGTCGAATCCGTTAAGGGTGGATTGTATAGCGTTGAAACACAGACTTTTAATTGTATATGGGAAAATGCATGGTAAAATGAACTTTAGAGTTTCATATTTCCAATACTACGAACAGTAGAACTGATGCGGCATGGTATCGTCAAATATTTGAAATCTGCTCATTTGACTGTGCAATGGCTGCGCAAGGGATTTCCCAAAGAAAGTGGATGATTTCAGAATATTTCCGAAGTAAAGGTAGGTCGAAATGAACATGAATTAAAGGACTTACTGTGTGAGTAAGGATGACATAGGTCATCCCCAGCATACAGTCGGACAATGATATTCAATCACTTTGATAACAAAATAAATATAAAATTATACAAACTTTCAATGAAATTATCCAATTATTACTCGTGCTCGTTATGCAATCATGCATTTTATATTTTCTTTTTCAGAAAATCGTTCTTTATATGGATCTACTTGAGACAAACTTTGCGCAAACGAAATATAGTTTGCTGGTGGAAAGCCTTCCCATTCATGCTCATTTCGACCCATCTTTAGTTCAGAAAATTTCTGAAAATTCCCTAATTTCTTTGGGGAATCGACCTCGAGGCGGCCGAGAGGTTAGAGCACTCGTTTTCAGATCCCGCCGAGGTTCATTTAACGCAGTGGATTAGAACCCACTTTAACAAAAACTGTAGGTCATCAGCTCGTTTAGGACATTAATAGCAATTCACTCACTCACTTTGGGGAATCTCTTTTGCAACCATTGCGGAATTTTGAAATATGCGTTTTCTGGGTGCATATTTCAAGTCCTTGACGGTACCATGCCGCATCAGCTCTACTGTTAATAGTATTGGAGATGCGAAGCTCTAAGTTCATTTTCCCACGCTTTCGGCAGTCTGTAGCTCCGAAACTATGCACATTTCGAAAATTTGTCAGGGAAACTTACTTCTTGTTTTGGTGTGCGGAATCACCTCCCGAAGTTTGTCGGTGTAGTTCATAAACACCCTATATATAGATAGAAATAAGCTATTAACAAACAATGCAAACCGTATGTTTGATATAGAATTGCGGTACCACGTTTTATTGGACGCATAATTAGGTGCCGCCAAATGGAAAAGAGTAAGAAGCTCTTTTCTCCATTGTCAACTGTAGATGGTTTTTCCTGGGCAGGAACCCGTCAAGCGGATTTTTGACACCTCAAGCTACCAGATTCAACAAATCAATCCTGCTCCTATTAAGACAAATCAACCTCAAAATAGTTTGGAGAGCATCACCAATAAATTGGGTGCATTGTTGCTAATGGTTATTAAAAATAATACTAGCCAGAAGCAAGACTACAGGAAGAATGGGAACAAGAAGTGCTAACATGGTATTTAGGAGTCAAAGAAAGCAGAATTATAAGAACTTTGAAAAAATGTTGTCAGACTACTAAATTAAACATCCGAAAATCTCTCTACTTTCCTAATGTAAACAGAAAAATGTATTGTATTAAATAAATATTTGTTTACAGGAATATTCTACACGATCATTACTCCAAATGGAGTCCATCACATTGAAATGGCTGCCGTTCTTCTCTGTAACAAAGAACTTTCTATCGAATCGATACTTTGTATATGTATATAGTGTTTATTTACAAGATATACAGTGGAAGGGGGAAGTCAATATCGAAATATGTTTTTACCTCAGCTTTCTAAGGAAATTCTCAGGGATTTTCTGCGCAGTAACAAGATTTTTTTTGTCTTATTCTGGGTCCTCGTCTTTTTCTTTTCTTTACTTTCCACTTTTTTTAAAGAAAATCTAAAGATTGCAGCAGACCGAGCGCACCATAATCAATAATAAAGGCCTTTTTTATTTTTATCTCTTGTGAATAGTACATACGTAATACAATCTGAAGCAGTTTATAAGTTGTTCATTCTTTTCTGTATTTAAAGCTTTCATTCAGGAACAGAAATAACAATAACACAAACTATGATAATGTTAATGTTATATTCGTGGGCGGTTTCTGCGTAATGAACCCCACTTGTGGTAAAGAAGTCATTCATACAATTGCGAAAAAAAAAACATAGCAAAAATACTGTAGGGTGACTGTGCCAGTAATCGTACACTGATCTGATTTACTGACTTTAATTTGAGCGTGAACCTTAGAACTTTAATATGCATGTAAATCATAAATTTTCCTTATTCAAGATGTTGTTTTATCTGCTGTAGAAAGTAACTGCTAAGTGATTTGTTTATTCTTAGAAATCAATAAAGTAAAACAACACTGCAGAAATGTCAGTACATGAATCTAGTTGTTGACCACAATCTAGAAGTAGTCCAGTTTCTTTTTATTCTCTCGTTTACTTTGTCGTTCTTTTATTTCATTTTCTTTTTCTTCTGTTTTCTATTTTAAATTAATATTGAAACCAAAGTAACTAATATGTTAGTTTTAAAAGTTTATAGTTGATCGAATATGCCAATTAACCTAAGGTGAATCGATCATTTACTTATAAAATAATGAATTCCAATAGTAAACATTATATAACATTTCAGTTTCTACTTTCCAAACATTGTCTAGAACAGAGGAGATAAAATAACAAACATTAATTTTTCGTAGCACGTGCCCAAGAACATGGAAAAAACTTACACCATTATTGTCTAATATTGTAGCACAGGCATGTGAGCGACTACTGGGTAAAATGTATTACGATTGACATTTTTTTATTTTATTAACAAAACAACACGAAATTCAAAAACCATACCCACTAAATAACATTATTGCAGAAACTTGAAATAAACATAGCTCAATTACTGAATAACTCGCCAGAATTTAAAACAACTTTGATCTTACCCTTCCATTTACATTCGAGCGAAAAGACATTGCAACAAGTAGGCTTACAAGCATGCAGCTTGGAATTTGATTGGATTTTGGTGCGAGGAGGCAACATTCAAGATTTTTATGATAGTTCTGCTTTCTGAATTACAATTTGAGCTACTTTTTTTCACATTTCGAACACAATTATTACAATACTAAGCCTTGTTGGTATAAATATTTCGGAAAAATGGTTGACTACTAGACACCTACTGGCGTAGTTACTTTATATAATTTTACCAGCAGTTTCACAGAAACTTTGAAACGTCAACAGATTCAAAACTTCTGGTTAAATCAATATTACTAATTTCACATATATGTTCGTGGATTAGCTAATAACTTTCACTTTAAGCCCTTACCACTGTCTTAAACTCTGGCTGTATGGGCACACCAAGATGGCAACTGAGATTCGATGATCGGGTTCAGCTGATTTAATTTTGGTATATTATCTAATTCTAACATCCTTGAAGACTTCTGGTTACGTGTGAGATAATCTGCTAGTTCTATAAATGTTCGTTTCTCACCATCTGTTTGTATTAAGGTGCTGGCTAGTGTTACAAGACAATGCACTTTAAATGTGCATAATGCAAAAACACTTCATAGAAAGGGTGTACCCTAACTAGAAGATTATTATGGCTATCAGGAGTGTAGGTGAAAAGAATAGTGAAAATCCTGATATGCTATTTAAAATTTCACTAGCATGTGTATATTACGAAAATATTGAAAAGAAAGGTGTTAGCATCACTAGAGTAATAGACAGCTGGATAAATAATGGATTATGAACTAGAATCTGAAGTTCTATCGCCATTTAAGATATAGTCTAATTTACAGACCAAAACAGACACGATTGAACCAACAACTGTCCACTATAGTGGGGAAGTCAACAGGAAGAGAAACTTCTTGAAAGTGAGAAGCTTACCAAAGTTTATCTTCTGTAAATACTATGGGAAGCAGAGACTAGTATAGAAGTTATAGGAAAGCTGGCGTGAAATCAAAGATACTGTATATCAGACGTTGATAATAACCGTAGATCCTAATGAGCATATTAAAATAGGAAGAAAATAAAACCTGGAAAGGAGGCACGTGTGCACATAAGTAACACATATGTATACGTATGCATGGAAAATATTTTGACTTCCATGTCGTACAAACAACAGTAGAGGTGAGGATACATGCATGTATTGTATAATCTTGCAGTGGTTATGGCCTCTTTTAACTACAGAAGATATTTTTCCAAACTGGGAAATCTCTCACGTGAAAAGGATTAGAGATAAGCTAAACAAATGACGTCCCATAAACATCAACAATTTGTTTGGATTTACGCAAACACACTAGATGTTTGTTTGCGCAAGACTACACAATTAACTTGAAGGGATTTTGTGGATGATTCGCGCTTATAAGGATCAAGCTTAATGCGGTGTGGTTGTACATTCGCTTACGTCAGTGTCTTCTTATTTCGGATAGTTCTAATTTTTGAGTAACGAAATATCAGTTGTTCTTATCACTGCCCACCAGATAACAAAAATACTAGCCAGCTATTTTAGGAAGTTAATGATAAGTGAGGGTCTTAAAAGCAAAGGGATGCAGGGATATTTAGAAATAAATCTCAAGTTCATCTTTACTGTAACACAAAACATATGTGGTACGTACAAAATATTATTTTTTTTTTTGTAGAAAGGTACATCGAATCTTAATGTTTATTTTCACAAAAGTAGGAATGTCCTGAGTTTCATATAATTCATGCTAGGGACCTATACATACAAGATAAACTTAAATTTAATTTCTTAATATCATTTGCATCCTTTTGCTTCTAAAGCTCTACTTCCATAACTTAGAATTATCACTTTGTCCAAAGCGAGCAAAAGTGTTCACTCTATAGGAAAGCATGTTTGTACAGAACAACAGTGCCACTGTGTGGAAGGAGTGGAAAATTTTGGGTAAGTTATTACCAGAAGAGTTGATAAGGGGCGTTCAGATATTACTTAAACACATTTTAGTCATTTTTGATTCCTTCTTCCTTGTAAGACAAAGTAAGCAAAAGTTTAAATGTTTAAATCTACACTAATATATTTTAAGTGAAAAGCGATTCCACGCATCACGCACTGACATTCAAAATACACTGTTCCACTATTGTCTTATAACTTGCCTCTGACAAGTTCAAAAAGCGACTCATGCACATCGTATGATAAAGGAGACATTGCAGATAACGTTCCCAGTAAAAGAACAATTAAATAATAAAAACACGATATATTATTTAATGTTAAAGTTGCCGTCACGAACGGATAATTTTGTAACCCGCACTTACACTCTGACATACATTTCTCTCAAATTCTTTGAAAGCATGAGATCAACAAAATTTTCTAATATACCACATCAAAGAGGAATATGTTAAGTTTTATTTTTATTTCAAAAAATCCTGATTATATAAATATAATAAGCGTATAGGAAGAAAAACATAGCGTCACGCACTGACATAACTTCATGACGCACTGTCATATGTGAATTATTAGATGATTTACCTTATAAGTATTGCTTTATCTGTATACATTCTGATAGAAATAAATAGGGTACTCAATTACAAATTCTAGATAAGATACCACTATAAAATCAATAAAGCGTGCACAAAATTATTGTGTTCTAATATAAATCGATAATAGAGTGATTCCACGAATATGTCAAGCCCAGCAGTTAAAAGACAAACGTACTGCGGTTCTTGGACTGTATACAGGGCCGCAAGTAGTGGGAGCAAAGGGCGCGCTGGGCCCGAGTGTAGGGCTGGGAGGCACTAAATGAAGATAAGAAGGGTTGTTGTATACGTTTGGCTCCTTCGAATGGGCGCCAAAGTCGGAGTTTGCTCCCCCTTGCAAAAATACATGCTGCGACCCTGAGTATAGCATGTGTGTCTACTAAAAATACATAGTGAGTTTCTGTTATTGGATTTAAAAAATTAATGTTGGGACCGGATACTTTTAGAGACTTTGGGAAGATGTATATGAAGGTGTAAGTGCAGATTGCTAGAATATTTATGCGTGACGCCAAATTTAACATTATATAATACATAGTTTTTTTTTAATGTATACGTGTTATTTAATCGAGAACATTATCCCCAATATCTCTGCTAGCATACAATGTGCCCAATTCACATTTTTTTTAAACTTCTCGGTAATGTTAAACGGCAATTACAGTAGAAAAGTGTATTCTGAATGTCAGAGTTGTGACGGGTGGTATTATCACCGGATTTAGAAATTTTCCTATGTGGGTCAAAGTTAAATTTTGCCGCCCTTTCCATCGTATTTTAGCCAAACAACACGACCGGCCGACGCGACGGCCACAACATTGTCTTGCAGTACATAGTGTATTTTGTTATCTTCTTTGAAGCCTGTCGTGGCATCGTTATTACTAACTCCAGTAGGGCAGTAGACTTGTCTATCTGACTTGAATCGCCGTTTTGAATTTTAGAGATAAAGGTAGGTTGTATGGAATAACATGAAAAATGTCTTAAGCCGGAATTGAAATTCTGAACACGTTTAGGTCAATTTCAATTTAATATGCGATTTTACTTTCTTTTTAGGAGCATTTATAATCATTTTTTTAATTTTAGCTATTTGCTGCCCTCTAAACGTGCCGCCCGAGGGCTTGCCCCTTTTTGCCCACCTCCCTAGGTCTGACACTGGGTTATATTACTCGTTAATGATTTACACAAAATTTAATGTGGTTAAAAAATGATTTAAAAATGATTAAATTACCTTTTTGTTCAGCATTTTACTCTGACGCACCACATAAAAACAATACTTTTCACCAAATAATCTGAGAACATGTATCTGAGAACATCACACACTGACCACACTATATCAATTATTTACACAAAATCTATTGCGATCAGGAAAAAAGGTTCAAATAAGTTTTTCTTCAGCATTGGACTCTTAACTCACCACACAAAAGAAATGTATTTTTCACAAAATATTTTGCACTGCATAGTACTTTTTATATTCACTGCTGGAATGAAGTAAAATCGTAGCTATTTTTCTGTCGTTTTTTTAATAACCCTGAAACAGTAGCTCATTACCCATGTACTAATGATTTTCTAAATTTATTTATGCAAACATGCATCGTATACCTTCCAAGAATCGATTACACTAAATTAAAGAAAACACGATATGTTTAAATTTTTTTACTACAGGGTATGACATATTCGTGGAATTGCTGTGGAGCAATGCAAGAGTGAATTAGTTTCTTGAGTTTCATAACAAAGTTCCGTGCAGTACTGCTTATGTAAATTTTTAATAATTTTGTTAGGTGTATGCATATGTTTTGCTCTAACTGTAATTGTTTGTCGAGATATGACGTTATTTACGACTAATAACTGGAAACCTCTAGCTACGTCACAATACGTTATTCGAAATTTCTCGAAAGGTACATTTCTCTTGTTTCGAGTTTCCCGACAAGGAAGCATACCGTAGGTTCGCTATATATATATATATATTTGGTGTAGACCATACTGAATAGAGGTGTCTAAATATGCTAAAAGCCAGAATATGACGGTTCCTTCATTCCTGCTTCGAGCTCCAGTAGCAGTTACAGAACTTTCTCGAACGGTAGTAATATCAAAACTACTACTAAAGGTTGATGGCAGAAGATCCACCTCAAGAAATCCAGAAACGTGGTCTGACAGCTCCCTCTAGCGGCAAGAAGAGGCTCGGCAATCCACCGTTGACAACAACAGGCGACCACTATCATATGCCAGAAGCGGCGATGGCAGCTTGGGTACTGATCGTGGGCTACTGAAGTCTCCCGTTGGAAACAATGGACATTTTGACTTGGTCGTACCACGATCTTCGTCCGGTAATCCAAAGCGTCCGCTGTTCGTCGTGCGTTGTTTTCCCAAGAGAAGAAATGAGTTCCCTCGCTGACCTCTCCAAAGAACAAGAAATTTCCGCACCAACGGACAATCTCTCGCCAAGATTGAGTAATATCTCGAATTAGCCAAGAGACGTGGGACCCTCGAAACACCCCTCTCGCATTTACCAAGAGACTAACAAAGCCTCTAGTAATGGGACAAGGTGGAACATCAATTGAAATAACCACTCGTTTAATTGTTGATGCATTTCTATTTGTGCTTTGTGATCTACAGAGTAGCACCAGCTTTGTCAGTATATCCTAACTAGTACAATAAACTATAGCAAACACTGGAATTCAACACTTAATTACCCATATACTGTAAATAATTAATTAGGGAAATATCTTTAATAACGATCAAGTCTTTATGTCCCTTTACTTGAGGTTAAAAGAATGTTAGTATATATTAAAATAATCTAAAGAACATAATTTCTGAAAGTTAGCAATTTCGCACGCCATCTTCGGGGCACGCCGGTGACGACTGTCACTGCTCCAAGCGTAAACGTGACCCGCTGGCTGTTACAAGAAGATTACACAATTTCTATATTAGAAATGGGATGTATTCACCAGTCAGTACATATTCTTTCAATCTGTTGATGAAAACGTTAATCCTCTTTCGGTAAACGTCTGATATTATCCACGACTCTATCCAAGAAATAACGTTTTGATCACTTAAATAAGTTTTCCTCAAAAGTGACTTTCGGGATGGAATATGGGAGAAATCTGATGTCTGCTAACTATGGCGCATATGGAATAATTTCTTACGTATAGGTGTTTGCGGATTTGTGTGTCTCTTTCCTACTATGATCTGGAGAAATGGCTCAATGGGCGTGAACGGGCACTTTTGTTCAACAAAGCACGACCCTATAGTTTTTCCCGTTCATTGCATCAGCAAGCTCGGATAATAATTTTGTAACAGTGGAACGGCTAATAATTAATTTGACATATAATCAGTCATTATTACTCCATCATGGTTCCTAAACACCGTCAGCGTGACATTCTCAGCAGAAAACTGAATGTGTGTTTTCCAGTTAGGTTGGGAATCGTGATGACGCCACTACTTGGACTACATTTTATTTTGAGGATAAACTCGTAAATTGAGTGATCAGTTGTATAAAAATGTCCTCTTGATGCTGATAACATGACAGTAACAACTCCTTTGATCATGATCGCTTATACTTGTCTAGAAAGTCAGTAACCAGCGGGACTAGACACTTCCATTGTTTTGAGATGGACATCATGAGTGATCACTTCAATATACCTTAGACCTAATTGGCCTCTCGGTGTATTTAACGAATGGCCTCGCGATTCTCCATGATCAATAACTCAGTTCGCTTGACAGAGCCATCATTAGTGGCTGACTGTGGTCTATCTGAAACTGAGTTGGATTCCACCGATGCAGAATTACGTATAAACTGTCTATACGAGGGATTCATGATGCTGTAGGATGTTAGTTTTTTGCCCACATACAGCTGGTATCTTCTAATCTTTTTCTTTCTGAGTTTAACCATTCAGAGAAAGGAAAATTATGGCAGCTTTTTTATGATCATACATTTCATTACATGAGAATGTCTACGAAAGCGATCAGAGAGCAGTTTACTATGGAGAGGTGCATAAATAAGGTCCACAAGGGTCGAAATTGCACCCTTTGTTCTTGAAGGCATTCAAATAACTGTTCCTAATTATTTTTAACCTTTGTTGCTTCTCTAATGGGTCACAAGTCATTATTAAACGGCCCGCGTAGTCTATACAAATGTTGGTAAAATAACGAGAGTGCCTACAATATTGTCTTGAACTTTATTTTCGGACTGCAATAGTCGGGAACTCTTTTGTGGTGAACTTTTGATAGTTAGAAACCATAATGAGGTAAAATGGTGAGTGAATTTTAACTTCTTGTGGAGTTATACTCACACAGAGTTACGAACTGTTAAGTGATATCTTAAAATTTTTATCTTGATAAATCAAGAAAAAACTATGAAGACGTTAAAAGAAAAAAAAATCTGCCAATGAGGAAATGTGACATTTTCTTTCAAACTATTGATAAGCACAGATATTGAAAACGAACTGTTAGTATTGTATTTTCTGGTGCGTTGTATAAAGTCCTTCAGGCTTTAAATTATGATAACAGTTGGTGTGACTGTAAAGTTGAATAACTATTGAAGAATTAAGTGTAACTATTTTCAAATCCCCTCCGATAGTAAAATAAAACTTTGCTAA
Source organism: Lepisma saccharinum (assembly GCA_022664845.1). Taxonomy (NCBI): domain Eukaryota; kingdom Metazoa; phylum Arthropoda; class Insecta; order Zygentoma; family Lepismatidae; genus Lepisma; species Lepisma saccharinum. The sequence goes on from JAGDQP010003395.1 coordinate 44,913, forward strand.
TAACTTTTTTAATATGCCAAAACTTAGTGAAGAGTATGTACTGTCCAAAGTTTGTGTTGCTATAGTTTTGTTTCCTTTTAAATAACAAAATGTTGGCCAAATTAGGAACTTTCGTGAATTTTGTAAAATGAATATTGTAACTGTGCATTGTTTCATTAGTTTGTTTCGAAAGTGGATTAGACCAGAGTGTGCTTAACCATTCCATTTTAATTTTAAAACTCAACGAAATTTCTGAATTTGAAACAAGTATTTAATGTTAAAACAATATACAGGGGTGCCCACAAGTGGGGTCTACGACGAAAACTGTGCCTTGAAATATTTTGGGGGGTTAAAAATCTATTTGAGTTTGATTATAGAATTAATCGAAATGAAGGGTTCTTTTTTTTTTATGGAAGAGCAACTACGCATAACACAGTGCGTAACATTTTTGTTGGTCCTTTATACTACGCTATGGATCAATTTGTTCAATGGTTCAACGCCATTAAGGTCTTCAATTTGCAATTATGAAAGTATTGATTATTAATTTTTCATACTGAGTATAGTGGTTCGAACGTATTGATTAATTTTTCATAATGAGATATTTTCCCCACAGAAATAGAGAACTAGAGGTCGCCTTTTAATCACTGTCTGAAGCTGTAACATATGGGAAAGTACAGCACAGCACCTAGAATGCATCAACCGATCACGTCACGATGCAGTGACGGATCAAGAAATTTTCCTACGGGGGTCAAAGTTGAATTTTACCGACCTTTTAAATAATTCACGTTTATAAAGATACAGCGATAAAACTTTCGTGAGAAACCGAATCTATAGTGTAAAATTTTCTGAGTATAAAGGCATCGTTGTGATATTGTTGGTTACAAAATATTTTTTTTATATTTTAGAAGTGGTGGTTCGAATCCCTTCTTGGTTCTGGAAGAAACATGTGTAAATTTATGAACCTCCTTCTTATTTTTAATATTTCAATTTTTACTGCTGTGATAATGAGTTGCCTCTCTCTCGGCACGAAATTAAATTACCGGCTAATTTTATATAGTTTTGTAAATGCCTCCGAGATAAATGAAATTAAGCAAAGAATTAAAACGTAATGCCTTACACAATATGATTTTTGAGTGCAATTATTTCCTTATGATTCTGTCAGACACGCCGTTGGTTGATAAGTAGGAAAATCGAAGTGTTAGCACGATCAAATTTTCTTTCCTTCTTTCTTATATAGCAGAAGTATTTAATGCTAAATCCAAGTGGGTTTTCCCGCGCTTTTTGTTTTACGTCAATTATTCAAATTTCAGTAGAGGAAAACAGAAATTCTTTCACAGACCGAAATTCGTTTCGTCCTTCAATAATAAGTAAAATTAGTTTTAACAAAAAATAATAGCAAACTCAGGATTGTGTGCAGATAGTATTGGGACATTATTCTGTCCCAAAAGTGTCTACACACAATTCTGAATCTACTATTAATATTTTGTTAAGACTAATTGTATTCATTATTGAAGGACGAAACGAACTTTGGTCTGTGAAAGTTAATTTTTGTTTTCGTAATAGCATTTCAAATATTTTACAGTGATACTCTTCGACAGCAGCTTCCATGTATCTGTAGCCTCAGATCAGATATTCTTTATCCTGGGCAACAATCTTGAAACTGTTCCAGTCCCTTCAGATTTTTATCGACTTTTGACGTAGGTGTGCCTGAATTTTAGCCAGTGTTCTTTGGGTTTTGCTTCCTGAGAGCTGTTTTTGGTTCGCACGAAAAATTTTGAATTTGAACTTAAAATTATGGCAATAGAACAGGCGATTTGGCACAAGAAATTATGTTGCTGAAAGTGTTTGTACATAGAATTTCAATTTGAATTTTCATAATTATGCCATCGGGCTGGGGGGAGCGTAAATCACACAGTTTGGGGGGTGCGTCTTGGGCATAAGGAGGGTGGGCACCACTGCAATATATAACATAAGAACAACACTAAAATTGGAAACTATGCAGTTGGCCACATTTATACAGGTTAAGAAATTTACCAACAATATTTAGTTTAATTTTTGTTGGCATTCAAGATTAAGTGTAATGTCTTGTGAATATAAGAAGTTCTGCACTCAGTGAAAGTATGGCAGAGAAACATTGTTTTGAAAGCACTGTTAAATGGATTATACGTTTATATCGGTTGTGAAAAAGTTTTGAAAAGTCTGTAGTATCATAAACACATTACGCCTGAGCCAAAACAAATGGCGATAAATAAAATTCAAATTCAGATTGCTGAAATTATAGCTGTGCTATTCCCTAATATAAGCTGTTGATAATGCTAAGTATTTATATTGAAACTGATTAGTTGAGGTCGATATTGAGTACCTCCGTTACATCTGCATCAGCAATTTTGCTACGACCGTGTATGGTGGATTTTGTCTTGCCCTGCATATGTGTATGTTTGTAACTTTCGACACTGTTACCCTGGATATGTACAACAATATGGGTGTTCTCGTCATTTATACACTAGTTAAAACTGTAGCAATAATCTCCTCTCTTTGAGAATATGCGATAATCTTACTCATTCTACGCTATGGCTATATCAATTACAGCAATTGATACGACCTTCACACAAACACCACAGAGAATGAATACGACTCGAAACATACAAAAAAATGTTCATAAAATGATGTTAGCAAAATTTTATTGTTGACGTCATTCTGTCCTCAATGTCTCCCTTCCATGATTTAAAATTTAAATATTTAAAATTTTACAAGCCTTATTTTCTTTGAATTGTATAGTAAAGTGATATACCATATATATATATATATATATATATAATAAATCACAGCCATATTCAATCCACTAGTGGATGAGGTCTCTCCCCGAAGGGAGGTGTATATATATATATATATACTATAATAATACTAGCATGGTAAACTAATGTTCTCACTAACCCTGTCTACATATCAGCACTGCGGATACTGTAGTAGGTGGATGACATGGCAAGAGGTTCAAATCTTTCATTTATCAAATGTGAAAATCCTAGTCTAGTTGTTCATGGATTTAATTCGACACTGGCAAGGCACGCAAGTTCGGTTCCCTGATGCCGTCCATCCTTAATTAAGTTATCTGGGTTTTCCGTAAGTTCTATCAAGCCAATGCTTCGATGGAACCTAACTAATGGTTTGGCCGAGACCGTCCTCATCTCTGCCGGGAAGACTGTACGGCAAGGAACTTAGGTCATTGACGACTATTCGGTCCATCTAATGTAAATTGAACAAGACAACAACACGAAAGAGAAGTAAAGATTGCGTTCCGTTGTCATTAGCCGCGACATCATATTTCATATGGTATGCGCCCTTCCCATTGCTGTCATTAAGCCAACCATGCCTCCTTACGTCATTGATCCGTCCATTTATGTACTTGTCAATCTGTTTTTCAGATCTTCAAAAGGTTATATCTAATGAATCGATGGTTGGCGTTTCTCGAAATAGTTAATTAAAAACAAAATATTTCTGAGTTCAATCTGAATTTTTTATACAATTTACTTTGGTTTAGAATATTTGACTGTGTAGTAGAAATTAAAGTAGAAAATTGCGTGATATGCATGATGGAAGTCTGTCCCTGCGTTAGTAAAATGAAACCAGTGCAAGTACAGTGGTGGTATCTTCCTACCGTTATGCGAAACTTCATAATCTCATCTTTACGAATTCAGTTCTTTATTCTCAAGAAGATAATCTCATATCAGTTTCCAGAGTTTCATATATTCTATCGATCTATGAGCATTTGTGTGCTTGAAGAGTGTAATATTCTTCTAAAGTTTTAAGTTGCTCTCTTTACTCACTCTTTATACTTGTATATATTTACACTAAAAGTTCCCTTTTCTTTCCTTCCCATCAGGTAGTTTTTGACCACAATGACGTCCGAAGCTGCGAAAGCAGCCAAGAAGCTCAACTTAGAGAGAGCTACCAACTTTATGCGACAATTTCGAGATCCACAAAGCAGAGAACTTAAGAAGCTTTCGGCCAACCAGTTCATGGATGTGTGGAGCCATTACGATAAAGACGGTAAGAATATACGACCCTATGGTCTTCCTTCTATCTTTTCTGTTTTTATTCTGGCTGATTCGAATAAGTAATTCTATTTAAAGCAAGCGATTTCATAGGCGATGCCTGAGGTTCCTTATGTTCATCCTGAAGATATAAATATTTACTATTTAGGAACTTACGTTCCTGAATATTGGCAGTGTTGCATTGAACTGTTACTTTAGATAGATCCGACAAAGTAAATCAGTAAAAAGAGCCTTTGTCTTCTACATCACATCTCCATTCTCGACATTATCTTATCAGGTGTCTTCTATACATTACTCTATACTACATGCAGTATATAGTACCAATAGTGTTAGCAACGCAGAATGGCAGAATTTGTTAGTTCGAAATACAGAAGGGGGAACTGCTCGCCTATGAAGGGTTCTGTACCGTATTGATAGACGTGTTAAAGAGAAGACATATTGGAAATGTAGACGTGGGTGCAAAGCTACAATTGTTTTTAGTGACGATGTTTTATCAAAGAACGGTGTGCACTCTCATGGAACAGAAAGGAACATAATTGAGGCAAAACGTTTAATATTTAAGATGAAGTCTGAAGTGTTCGAGAATCCTGTTGGGGCAGAAATATGGAATAGTTGCGGGTTTTCCAGAGAAATATGGAACCATTACGACAATTATACATAAAGCTAACAGAAGAACATCCCAATACTTTAACCTTCGTGCACCTTCTACAACAGGAACAGAGTGAAAATGAAGCTTCTATGTTAATGTTGGAGGTAGGAAAGATGCCGAAGGAAACAGAGCTTAAATATAGGGAGTTCAGCAAAAGATCAAATCATTGAGAAGCAGGCTGGAATCGCGTGTATTGGACTTGGTGGTATGTGTGGATGCGGTTTTGTACTGTTTACATTTAGAACAGTGACGTGAGGTCTTTTGTTCAATTGTATTGGCTACATTGACAATATGTGATATTTTGTATTGCAGCAATTTACATTGACAATATATGTATATATGATACTATTGCACGCAATATAGACTCATGTAGAGAAGACAAATCACCTTATAAGGTGACGTCCAGAAAGGAGATGTGATGTAGAAGACAAGGGCTCTTTCTTAAGGACCGCCTTATGGATTCTCTTGCAATATTTGTTTAATATATGACCAGACATGTCTTGAGTATGTAAACTGTGGCACCTTTTAAGTACTGCGAACCTTAGTATGCTGGAAATAAACTACTGGAAATCCGAATGAAATTTTGTGGTGAAATGACGATATTAGACCGAAGTAAGTTTGTTTTGTGTTCGTTTCAGTTGCAATGTCAAACGGCTTTCTTGCAACTGAGTCATTCATTCTTCCATTTCTCTGCAGGTATTAAAAAAAAATAACATTCATCTATACAAAAGTACATGTGAATAATACTGCTAATAACAGAACTGTATCCTACTCATTTTTCCGGGAAGAACAAGTAGAATAACATCCAAAATTTAATACAAAACTTGAAGGAATAGCTATTCTTACAGAATCTGTTAGAATTAATAAACAGATTATTACAGCCATTAAAAATATGCTGCATGAAAAAACGCTAGGAGGTGCAGAGTTCGGAGCTGCATTTCCCTAAAAAATTCCCTCCCTCCATAACGTTTCCTGTCTCGAAAGATTAGGCAGAACGGGAATTACGCAGAACGGAAATTCCCGTTCTGTCTAAAGATAAGATCATTGAAAATATTTCTACAAAGTGTTGGAGGGCCTTTAGGCAGAACGGGCATGAACTTCTTGAAACTAGGCCCTGACAGACTTCCTTCCAACATCCTGTCCCCTCTCCTGTCCCGGCCTGAACCAAAATGACATACAGATATTAACCTAAATATAGTCTCGCGAAAGTGATACAATTTATATCTACTACAGAGGCGGAAGGCGATATAATAGAATAGGAATAATTTTATTGTCATTAGGCCATTAACAGCAATAGACAACGTCAACATTCGTAATATATCAATAATTCAGATATGAGAAACATATAACCGTTACAGTATGAGTATACATTATAATTATTTTAGCCGATATATACAGTAGATTTAAAACGGAACATCAGAACATATATCGAACGAATACTACAATGTAAGATTCACCATTGGTATACTATTAGCAAATATCATATGCAAAGTACAGAAGGAAACTGTATTATAGCTCAATATTACTCTCAAAGAATTCATGGATATTATAAAATGGACAAGCAACCAGCCAGTCGTAGAGTTTACTTTTAATTATAAACATTTATGGAATATTAGGTGAATATAATGGGAGTTTGTTAAAGAGTTTCAGACCAATTACTTCCTAATTATTAATAGATTTAGAAAACCTATTAATAGATAGATGGTATAAATACCTTATCTATCAAGTTTCACTTTACAATATTTAAGAGCTGAAAACGCATTTTCCAGAAAATTTTCAAAGAAATTAGTAAATGATTGATCACATGTTTTTGTAAATAGAACCTAAAGACCATTGACATGCTGTGTTACTTGACCCATGTTGTCATTTAAGAAATTTTCAATTTTGCCACTAAACCACAATAAATTGGGACAGCATGCCATGCTTGAACACGCTGGCATATTCTCGCTTAAATTAAAAGGGATGTGCGTCTGAATTCCTCCTGGAAATCAATTGTTTACGAAATTAACGAGGTGGGAAGTTTCCTCTGGACCACCCTGTAGTCATATAATATTCACATTTGGCAGAGATAAGATAAATTAATTAACACGTCAACTTCATCAATAACTTTAATCCAACATTTTAATTATCTTATGCGCAACCTTGTATATAAAAGTGAATAGGAAATGCATAAATTCAATACATGTATGAAGTGTTGCCTAATTTTCAGACGTTCAGAACAAAATTTCGAAAAACTTTGAAGTCCTGTAACTCGTGTTCCGCGAAACTTCGAAACGTAGTACTACAGAAGTGTTCATTCAAACACATCGTCAATGCACTGTAGAAGTTTCATGCTGATTTTCGTGTCCCACCGGAGACAGTTTCCTTATTAATCAGAATTTGGCAAATGTTTATAACTTTTGATATCACGGGTGGAATTTACTTGTTTATATACCAAATTGAAGATAATTTTATCCTCTACAACTTCAACTTCATTTCTGTGCACTTTTGCGCTCAGTATAACGGTTTAAAAGGCACGAGATACTATATGTCCTAAAACGTGGTGTGCAACTTTTTTTTTTTTAACATAATGACGATTTTCAACGGGTTATAACTTGAAAACGGTTAGAGATAAGGAAACATTTAATATGAGCAATTTTCTGCCAAATTTTGTCAGCTTTAATTTTATATATGATGACGTTTTCTCTAGGACCCACCATTATCGAAATATAAGCAAAAATACCAGAGGAGGGACACATTTTGCTATGCCGTGGAGTTATCTTCTCTTGCAGATCCCGGGACTTTTGGTATATTCATCTCCAAGTAAACCTACGAAAACATTTTAAAAGCCAAAATAAGTGCCCATAAAAGTCTGTCTAGAAACCATTCCTTAACTGGACTACTGATAAACATAACGACGCTAGAATTATCAATTCCTTTGTCGACTAAGTTAAGGAACATATATTTTCCAATTCGAGGTAAGTAATGATTATAATTCTTATCAAAGCAGATTTCAATTAGAAATGCATGACGGTCGTACTTTGGTTGTACAGGAAATGAAGACTGTGGAAACAGTCCTTCAATCTGTGAGTTCTACAACGCATAGTTATAGGCCTACAATTCAACGAATGTGCATTTGTGCAAAATAAGAAGGCTTTGTGTCACATCTATTGCTTGCGTATATATAGTAGACTGTCGGGTATCCGGTCTCCGTACCATCCGGCCTGTAGTCATATACAGGCCATACTCTACTGTGTACTTGATTTTTGAGTCAGACATTATAAAATTTATCTTAAAATGTGTACAATACTCTACACATTTTCATTTTTGCACTAGCTTTTTCTGTAATAAATTATTAAAACGCGTGGTACAATACATAACAAATGTTTATGAAGTACTGGCCTGTACCAAGAGGTCAGAAAAAAATGAATGAGCTGGTTTTGGTATGAAAATGTTCTTTAATGGTATGGGTGAGGCAGGAAGTGAGTATTTATTGAACTCCGGCCTATCCGGCTTTCTCGTTATCCGGGCTTCCCTTCCGCCACATTAGGCCGGATAGTTGAGACTCTACTATATATATATATATATATATATACATTAGAGTCTCAGACTTTATGTTTGTTTTACACTGTAATTTGCATCGCTTTCATTAGCAGTCCCTCAATTTGTTTTCATTCCAAATAAAATGAAGAAACTGCTTCCTGATTGATTACATCTATTTCATTTATTCATTTACCTGTGACTGTCAGACATGACTACCATCTTTATTTACTTAGTTGGCTCCAACAGAGAAACTCTTAACTTAGTAGAGGCGTCCACAATGTAGTGTAATATACTGGGTATTGCATAACAACACCAACAAACATATCTAAATGATTGCTGACATGAAAAAACAAACAAACAAAAACACTAGACCACAAATGCTTTGTTTCGGCGCTTTAGGCTGCCAAAAGTGATGAAAATGAACATTAGAGCTTGATATTTACAATACTATTTGCTGCGATACGAGTTAGTGACTTTTCTGGTCACAAGTTGTTCTATTAGGTAGATTTCGAAGAAAAATCTACCTATTGAGATCGGTACGATATCTATATACCATATATATATATATACACAGGGGTTGGACAAAAAAATCTAAAAACACGTCATACAGGACACGTAAGTGTGGCCCGCCACTGTACACCACGTGTTGCGGTTGCCGATCGTGTTTTGTTTTCAATGTGTCATGTGGACCTTCCTCTTCCGTCAGCCGTACCCAGTTCACCTGTGAGTGTCGTGGTGTGCAAGTGGTGCGGTAAAATGGGCGACCTGACAGACTTCCAAAGAGGCATGATCGTTGGTGCCCGTCTGGTTGGAGCTTCAGTGACAACAGTGGCGACCATTGTGGGGGTATCGACAGGCACTGTGTCCAATGTCACGAGGGCATACACAATGCATGGGCAAACAACGTCTGCAAAGCACAACAGTGGTCGAAAGACAATCCTGTCCGATAGGGACAGGAGGACATTAAAACGGATTGTAGCAGCTAAAAAGCAGACCACTGTAATGAAAATTACGTCTGAACTCAATTCCGGCCTACAGAACCCGGTTTCATCAAAAACAGTGTGACGGGAACTTCATAAAATGAAAATTCATGGCAGGGCCGCGATCCCCAAACCTCTGGTCACAGCAGTAAATGCGAAGCGGCGTATCCAGTGGTGCAAGGACCACAAGGAGTGGACGCTTGATCAGTGGAAACACGTAATGTATTCCGATGAATCGACCTACACCTTGTTTCCAACAACCGGTCGTGTTTACGTATGGAGAACACCGTCGCAGGCCTATGATCCAGACTGTCTGCACCCAACTGTAAAGCATGGGGGTGGTTCTGTTACAGTATGGGCAGTGATATCGTGGTTTTCTGCAGGTCCCATCATAGCCCTGCATGGAATGATGAATGCTAAGGCGTATGAGGCCATTTTGGGGGACCAGGTTCTACCCATGGCCCACACATTGTGCCCGGATGGTGATGGCATCTACCAAGATGATTTGGCACCCTGTCACGCTGCAAAAACGGTGCAATCATGGTTTGAGGAGCATGACCAGGAGCTATCACACCTCCCCCGGGTCCCACAATCACCAGATCTGAACATCATTGAGCCATTGTGGTCTGTGTTAGAAAGGCGTGTTCGGTCTCATTACCCTCCACCATCATCCCTTAAGGAACTGGAACATGTTTGAGGAAGAATGGTACAACATTCCACACACCACGATTCAGGAGCTGTATACGTCAATTCCACGTCGGATCCAAGCTGTTTTGGACGCAAAAGGAGGCCCCACACCATACTAGGTATGATTTTCACACTTTTTCAAACGTTTTAGATTTTTTGTCCAACCCCTATATATATATATATATATATATTAACACACTAGCGGCCATAATTTTGAAGATATTTCAACCAAACCTTAATATGTTGTTTCTAGGCTTAATAGCTCGGTTAAGTTCGTTAATGAGCAAAATCGGTCGCCATCTTGGATCCAAAATGGCCGCCGAACCCATTGTTGTATAGAAAACACAGCCTAACCGACTGCAGCTAGAAACATCAAATTTGGTAACAAGGTACACTATAACTTGTATGTTACTAAACTATTACATGATGTATCCAAAGACGATATCTTCGATCCAAAATGGCGGACCTAAAAATTCATTTTCCACACCATTCGAGCTAGAGATACAAAATTTGGCATAAAGATGCATTATGACGAGTAGTTTAGGGAAATATTACATTTGCTAAAATCGCCATCTTCTCTCCAAAATGGCCGCCCAAAATCCTATTTTACACACCGTTTGAGCTGGATAAATGAAATTTTACTTGAAGGTGTTCCATCACAAGTAGGTCACGACAATATAAGAAAACTTTCAAAAAGTCGCCAACTTGGATCCAAAATGGCCGCCCCAAGAACCCAATTTCCAAATCATTGAAGGTAGAGAAACGAAATTTTCTTTGAATGTGTATGACCAAGAGTAGGTTACAATAAATGGTGCAAACCTCCCCTTTGGGGACCCAGCGCCCCATGGGATGGTGCAGCTGGACACCATGGTGGTGTAGTGCTGCAGAGAGATTTTGGTTAAGATAAAAGAGGCGCATCCTCTCAAAAGTACTGAAGTTGGGGGCGAAGTCCCCTACAGGGGTCTGAGGGTAGCGTTCCCAGCGAAACAAAGCGAGTGTATATGATATATAATATAAACCAAATTTTAATATGTTATTTCTAGGCTTAATACCTCGGCTAAGTTAATGAGCAAAATTGGCCAAAGGGGTTGGTCGGGGGAGGGGATTGAAATTTTGAAAATATATACTGTATATCCATGAACTGACTGACTCATCCACATAAATTCACAGGCCAAACTACCGGAGCTAGAAACACTAAATTTGGTATGAAGGTGTAGGACCATGATTAGGTAAAGGAAAAGATCCGGCATTTTGAAAAAATCGCCATCTTGGATCCAAAATGGCTGCCAAACCCATTGTTGTATGGAATAGAGAGCTTAAACAGCTGGAGCTAGCGAGATGAAATTTGGCATGAAGGTATAACATCACTAGTAGGTTGTGAAAATATTACAAAATGTTTATATAAGAGACGCCATCTTATTTACAAAATGGCGTACTCTAAAAATCCATTTTCCACACTGTTTGAGCTAGAGATACGAAATTTGGTATTGAGGTACATGGTGACCATTAAGTTGAGAAAATATTGAAAAATGTTGAAAACGTCGCCATCTTGGATCCAAAATGGCCACCGATCCCATTGTTGTATAGAATATACAGTCTAAACGGCTGGGACTACTGGGAAATGAAATTTGGTGTGCATGTACAATATCGCTAGTAGGCTACGAAAATGTTACATGATGTATCCAAAGACGTCATCTTGGATCCAAAATGGTGAACCTAAAAATCCATTTTCGGCACCGTTTGAGCTAGAGATACGAAATTTGGCATAAAGTTGTATCTTGGCTTGTAGTTAAAAAAAATATTACAAAATTTTAGGAAAGTCGACATCTTAGAACCAAAATGGCCGCCCAAAAAATCATTTTCGACACCGTTTGAGCTAGAGAAATGAAATTTTATGAAGCTGTACCTTCATCAGTAAGTCATGACAATATAACAAAACGTTAAAAAAGTCGCCATCTTTAATCCAAAATAACCGCCCGAAAACTCATTTTCTAAATCACTAAGGCTAGAAATTTAGTATGAAGGTGTACCATGACAAGTAGGTCACAAAAAATGGTGAAAACCCCCATACGTATGCGCAGCCCCCCCCCCCCGGTGGGAGGCGCTGTCCCCCAGAGAGTGTCTGATTACGATAAAGGGGGGGCGCAGTGGGGTCTGGGGGCAGCGCCCCTAGCAAAGCAATGCGAGTATAT
>JAGDQP010003395.1:57073-94521 GCA_022664845.1 Lepisma saccharinum
ATATATACGCTAACGGCCATAATTTTGAAGATGTTTAAACCAAATTTTCTAGGCTTAATAGCTCGGCTAAGTTCATTAAAGAGCAAAATCGGTCCAAGGGGGTTGAAATTTTGAAACAAATTATATATCAGTCCCTATGAAGTTTAGAGGGGAACTTTGTCTGCATAAATTATAGTACTTTCTATGAAGTTTACGGTGACAGCAACGATTCAGGGGTTGTGGGTGTACGAGTAGGGGTGGGGGTGGATATTCCAATTTTTGAAAAACACCTTTTGTGATATCGTAGAAAAGCTCTTGATGAATAATCTACAAATCAATAAATATTTTCTCGATAGCGCTCATGTAATGCGAGAGTTGAATTTTTGAAAATAAAAAAACTTCGAGATCTACCTCAGCCTGATGTAACGCGATCAGCTGATTACTTCTTTTGTTTTTTATACAGATACATTGTGTACTTTGTTGTAACATCCTCTGTTTATGGTTGCGGTGCTTAGAGCAGGATACTTATCTTTACATTTGATTATAGTAATACATACGATTACCGGAGAACTTGCTGGGAAGGACTCTTCAAATGGAGCTAAGTATGTTTCATATGTACTATGAATTATGTGTGCTAAATCTTATACGTGCATATTGGTATGTTGCATAATTGATCTTGACGCAATAGGATCTGCTGTAATTACTGATCTTATGTGGTCTTCTGCTAATAAACCATCTTGGTTTATTGGAACTTCATTTATATTATTACGAATGTTAAGTATAGTTTCAGTTATGTTGTACGGATATACTTTAGATACTACCCCTGGTAGTGAATGCTCTTGATGAGGTTAATCTGGATACGGTACAAAAGTTCGCTGTTCTGCTTGACCACATATATCAATTACAATCTACGGTATACGATATATTTACATTCTCTCTTCTTCTCTCGCCATACGCAAAGATTACAGCACTGTGAGACTTCCTCAAATACATCAAACCTGCTCTAGCCAAAACTGCATATTCCAAATTTCCAAAGGCTGCGCAACGGATTTCTCAAAGGAAGTAGAATATTCCCAAACATTCTCTGGAGTAAATGTTGGTTACGATAAACGTAATCACTGCCATCTAACCGGGTAACGGAAGTCTCTTTTACTGATGAAAAGTACAGTAAATGTTAGTTGAAATGCATTCCTGATTGCTATGCTCCCACGCATTTAAACAATGTTCCGCAAAGGAAATTCTTTTGAGATTTCGACTTCCGCAAAAGAATTATTATTACTTGCATCAAGGTAGTCCCATTCATATTTATTTCGACCCACTTTTACTTCAGAGAATTTCTGTTAATCCCCTACTTCCTTTGGGGAATCCCTTTGTACAATTTTGAACTGTGCATTTTCGTATAGAACAAGTTTGAAGCCGGCTTCGTTCTACTGTTACTGGTATTGTAAATATTAATCTCTAAAGTTCATTTCTCCAAATTTTTGGCAATCCTATAGTGCTGAAACGAAACATTTGTGCACCTTCTATATTATGTGCTTTTTTCTTATTTTCATGTGAGGAATCCCTGACATGCAACCCCCTGTTGTATGTACATAAAAATTTAGAACAGCAGCAAGAGAAAGATCATAAGACCTTTAAAATCTTATTTTGAATTTGCTCAATCTGATTTTGTTTTTTTGTATTGTGAACAACCATATAATAGACGCATACTTTAACTTCAGTCCTACCATAATCTTCTGAATAGAGTTTCAATAACAAAAAGAAAAAAGAAAATAAACGAATCAGGCTTGAACCAACCTACTAAATTTATCAAGGATCATAGCTTGCATTATTAAGACAGTAATCTTGATTTAAGTTTAATTCAATCATACTAGTTACCACAAAGTTGATGTGAGCTTAAAAGATCGAGTGTAATGCAAGGAAAATTCAAGTATGATTTTGATTATGTAAGGTTGTATCAAGCATGCATATGAAGCCTTGATTTTTGTAAGCGTTCATCAAACTTGAATCAGTCCTTATTCAGAAAATGCAAGCTCTAGTCAAACCTGAATAAAGCACGTATTGGGAACCTTGAGATTAACAAGTATAAATCAAGGTTGAATGTGGAGGCGTGCTGCTTACCTATTGCCAAGACATCGTTGCGTAATAAAATAGTACCCACTATCGTGCATTTCATCAGCTTTTCGTACTAATTTGTACTTACAACATTTACCCGGCCCCTTCCTTACTCCATGGCTAATACCGAGAGAAAACTGAATTCTTCACTTCCTATAGTTTCCTTCTATAGTTTCTATAAATTTGGGTGGCCACATTTCAGTATAACACCTAACATAATTCTAAATCGAGGGTTACCACAATTCAAATCGTATTTTAAACAAGTCAACACATAAACAATAGTATCCTCATCCTGCCTGCACTTCTGTGTTCGTTATGATCACATGACAAGTGGCGCTACTGTGGCGACTTGCAGCGGTAACAGTCTCAAGCTTTAGTTTCCTTGATTTAAGCTTGATATTTCCAAGCCAAAATCATGATGTTTAGGTAAGACAAAAGTCAAACTTGAGTTTGAGTTGCTAGCTTAAGACTATCTAGCAAGCTAAAATCAAGCTTAGATCAAACTTGAAACATGTCATGTCAAGTTTAGCAAGTCAAAAGCAAGGGACTGTCAACCTTGACTCAAGCAAATGTGTTATTTGGGTAATGTTTGTAAACATTGGAGTATTTCTATTACACCCCCTTCCTCCAGTTGTTTTAAGCATCCTACGTGTTTTCTACAGCTTCTTTGTATTCCACCTCAAGTATTATATCTACCTTTACAGTGATTTTACTACAGTTTGGTCTGGTTTTACAGCATATATTTGTATAATATTGGATGCTTTTCTTATACTTACTCAAAATAATTTGCAAGAACATCAGCTATTTGCTTGGTTGTTTTAAGAGTAATAGCATTTTATGTCATTTTAGTATTACTCGTATAACCAAAAAAAATCTAGGATTTATCCCTATTTCACTGTGTAATATAATATTTGCTAAACTTTTATATACATATTTTTAATTGTATCTTTTCTCATCTTATATATCTCTTTCTTAACTTCTGAGCTTGTACTCCCTGTGGATTACCTTAGTTTCAATGTATCTATTATCTCTTTTCTAGTTCAACATAGATTATTTATTTGAGTTTTTTTTCGGTACATTGTCGGAAAGCATTTTGTTTGTATTACGAACGTTTTATTGTATTTACAGAAGCTATCAACGTGTTTAAATTAAATTAGGCATGAAAAAGAGGCAATGAAAAAATATTACAAGTCGTAAAATTGTGAGCCCTAATAGTAAGCATTTGCCACTAGTTTTTCATTTTACATATACTTGTTCTAAGTCAAAAGGTTATAGAGACTAATCGATTTCTGATATTAGCCACTTGTAATTTAGGGCTAATTTGGAAACAGTAGAAATGACCATTGTCGATGTACCTGCACGGAGAAACCTTTTCCTAGGATTTAAGGACGGAACATCCATAAATCTGTACGTTCCGTCCTGCAATCTTGCGTTTCCGAGTATAGTCGTACAGACGTAGCTAACAACATTATCGGGAATGTATTACAGAAATGTATTGAATTGTATTAC
Source organism: Lepisma saccharinum (assembly GCA_022664845.1). Classification (NCBI taxonomy): domain Eukaryota; kingdom Metazoa; phylum Arthropoda; class Insecta; order Zygentoma; family Lepismatidae; genus Lepisma; species Lepisma saccharinum. Next base: position 60,677 of record JAGDQP010003395.1, read on the forward strand.
AGAAATGTATTGTGTAAAATGCTGTTGACTCCTGCCTCGCAGGAGAACTGCAGGCGCCACTTCATGACGTCATTTTAATAACGTCATGAAGTAATTTGCACAAACATGCCAGTACGTAGCCGCCGTCCTGCCTTCCTGTGTTCCGCAAGCTATTTTCAAGGGCGGACCAGCTTTATTGGTTGGTAGGTTCAACGTGCTACCTTATATGTGTCCAAGGGCAGACCTTGAGGACCACCTGTGGTCCGCCGACCATAGTTTGCGGAACGCTGTCGTAGGGCAACCCCGGTTCGTAAAGAGGGCTGCTCCATACATACTGACCGACCACATGTCGTGGTTGTAGGTTCTTTCCTGCCTGGCAGGACGGTCCGTACATCGTGTACGCGAGTGACCTCTAGAATGAATAAATGTACCAGACGGAAAGAATGGATGATGTACCCGTATCGTAAGGTCATTGCATGGTACTTCCTCCTGTTTCTTCATATAGTTAATATTGAAATTATTAGCTTCATTCTAGAGCAAAATGCCCCGAGAAATAAATTACAGGTTTGCAAAATTTAAGTATTTTTTTCTTTCATAAATCAGATGTTAAATCCGATAATTGTTTGTATCTGCATCGATAACTTAACTTCTCAACTTATATAACATGATACAATAATATGATTGCGCGCGCTGTTTTTTACATATGAGCAGTAACATAAATACATTTAGAAACCTTTAAATTGTCACAACTAACAATATTAAACTTGTTGCCTTTCATGTTTACCTTAAAATATATCTTCCATACATAATAACTATAGTTTTAGCTTCTGACAATGAACAAAACTATGCTGCCATCTCGCGAACTACTTGTAATACACAGCAAGAACTTGCAACACATTTCACATTCCGCAACACACTTAATCTGCTCCTGCCAGACTTTCTCTCCCGTTTGCATGACATTTCTGTTTCCACTGTAAACATACGCTCGTTCCTTCTTTATGAAATGTTGATACCAGCACAATCCTGCAAATCATTTGTTTTTAGTATTATAGTGTTACTGCAGGCAGCTTCTGCTATTACGTAGGAAATTGCCGTATGTAATGTATATACTGACTTCTCCTTTCATTCCTAGCAGAAGCCCCCATCCTGCTTGGCTGTGTTCCTATATGACGTCACTTTATTCATTTTACCAGTCGGCAGGGTGTTCCGTCCGGCCAAAAATTGTGACATGAAGGAACAACAGTAATGAGTAGGGAACATACAGAATAATGAATTTTTCCACTTGTCATTACATATAATGCAGGCACCACTAACCATCAATTTCATTGAACGTGGGTTTCTTCTGTATTACATGTGTTGCGTACGTATTTACGTACGCAACCTACGTAATACTGCAAATGTTACATTTACATTACTGGCAATGTAAGTTTTTCTCAGTGTGCGTGCTAGAAGCATGTAAATCACAAATCCTTATTTTTGAGAAAAAAGAAGAAAGCAACTTCTTTCATACAGTGTAAAAACTATACCTCTGAATTGGGAGTACAAAATTCCAATTTTGTACTCCCAATTTTTGAGAGGCAGTGGCGAACCCAGGTTTGGGTTTAGAGAGCGGTTCTTTGCCTCTCAGTTCTTGGGAGGGAACAGGTCAACATAAACAAAAACGAAGGTAAAATTTGAATCCTTGTGCCCGTCACTGCCTCTGAAAAATAGGTAGTATAATGTGCTCCAATTTTTTTTAGAATCATTGACGGGCACAGGGATTCATATTTTACTATCGTTTTTGTTTCTATTAATCTGTTCCCTCCCAACAGCTGGGAGGCAAACAATCGTCCCTCTAAACCCAACCCTGGGTTCACCACTACCTCTCAAAAATTGGGAGTACAAAATTGGAATTTTGTACTCCCAATTCAGAGGAACAGTATTACAGTGTATAGAAACTAAATGGACAAACTGCATAATAGACTTACACTATTAACATGTTTACAACAGGAATCGGGCAACCAGTATGTGAGGCCTTTCAGTGTTGTACGAAACTGCTTTGGTCACGTTTTGGCCAAAATTGGACTTACACTGTTGTAGCTCCCAGGTACAGATATTAGTACAAAATGAACGTGTGTGTTTAACGGTCATGGCAAATTAGGTCAGGGTCATTCTTTTAGACTACTTCCGATCTAGTGTTATTTATAGAATCATATTTATTAAAATCTTTCATATTCAACTGATAATTTGAAGGCCCTGATTCTAACAACGATATTTTAAGTGAAGGATAGAGAATAGAATAAAAGCTGTTAAAACCCCTCTTTGGACGCTGTGATTACCTAAATTAACAAACGGGTGGTAATTTCATTAGCTATATACGACAGGACAATGAATCCGTTCTGCAATGGGGGTTTTATCTCCATTGCCCATGAGATAGTGTGGACACTCTATCATCGTCATTAAAAACTAAATTAGGATTAGGTTCGTTCATTTGTTGAGGCTCTCGCGTGAAATTCAGTTAGAAAACCCCAAACAGTAACAGTTCCAAATTCTTTTTTGTTTTCCCTAAAAAGTTCTGTTGTGTTGGTTGAAACTCTCAATGTTGTTTGCCCAACTTCATCCCACACGCAAATACATTCATTTCCAATGTTGTGGGAACAGTAGCGCTATTGTAAAAGTATCCAACAATTAATTGATTAATATTCGAGGGAATGTTGACGCGCACCCGGTCAAAAATGTATCAAAAATGAATTAGGTATATTAGGATCTTGATATGATGTACTGAAATACATATAATTTAATTTTGTTGATGTCATGTCGGAGTGAAAGTTCTACATTGATGTATCTTACTGCATATAATGAACAGATGTATCTAAACGCATAAAATGATTAACAGGAAATGTTCCAAACTGCTTTTTGACTCCCAGAATCTGCATAAATCTGTTTATTTAACTTAGTGTGTGTAGTTTTCGTTATTTGTAAAAGCACTTTTTTTTTCTTGTATATCCATCTATTCTTCATTGGTGTAATTAACTGAAAAAATTATGCAAAATTCTGTCAACGATCGTATTTGATGTATTTTGCAATTAATCAACCCTTGCGCAGGGCCAACAATTGCTCTGCGTATCATAGCTAGACGACTCCCTTCATCTAAGTTGAAAGCATCTCTAAATACATGGCACTTTCTTTTGTAACGTCACTGTCCCACGTCGGAATGTGACACAGACCTTTAGGAGATGTATCTTTCTCAACTTTCTTACCTACCTGTCTCTTTAACCTCTCGACAAAGCTGTGCTTCCATTTTTAAACTTCTGCCATGCTGTTATACTGTAATCATCTTATCTTTCTAGACTAGAATCTATACATCCCTCGGTTTGTATTTCTCTGATCCTAGTCTGCCGGAAAAACTCGATTCACTTACACAAAATTAAGAGGTTCCTCATTATTTACTACTTGGAATATTTACCGCACTTCTTGCTGTGTTATAATGTTGTAAGTCTGCAGCTACTCATTTTAACAACCGATAAACGTATCTTATTACATTTTGGGGTTGGGAAAAATGTCTGTACCGTAAACATCTCTATTTACAATGTATATAAAATGTTTCTCCACTTCGTGAAAGATTCTTGTTAGTACGAAAGAGTTATGAACGAACAGTTGACAGTAATTGGAAAAATTCTTTTCGGATAGCCAATTAAATTTAAACTTGAACAATATTACCAAATATAAAGCGGAAGCCAAGACGAGGAGGAAAGTTACGAGAGAGAAACAAGACATGTTTTCCAGTTATTTTGTTATCTTTCTAAACTTTATGCTTATTACTTACTTCTTATTTGTGAATGTCTTACTACTGACAAAGACAGTCTTTGTCAAAGACATCTTTTGTCAAAGACTGCATTACTGCGACTGAGAAGCGTGGAATGAGACCTTTAAAGCGAGGGAGGTGCTCTGCTTCTTCATGCATTTATTCGAAAAGTACTCAAAGCTTTCTTACAAAGAATATTTAGCTCATGAAAACACTCAATTTATTTATAATAAAGAAAATAATGAGATCATTTAGTTACAGAGAAGATGTATTTTCTTTTTTTCGAAATTATGATAAAGATTTTTGTGCAAAGCTGAAGAATAAACACTTCTATTAAGTACGTCCTTGCTATATGATGCTAGAATAACAAGATATGTTTCTTGAATATTAGAGTTGGGTCAAATTTCTTTTAAAGAATCTCTAGCGTAAAGGTTAGTAACATCGTGGTAGTAAGTAATATCGTGATAGTCACATACCGCTTTGACACGGTATTACTATGCGTGAGTGAGACTGTTCTAGTGTTCTGCTGTTGTTTGGAAGGTCAGGCCTTGCAGGGTGCGAAATGGTTCCGTCGGGATATGTACACAAGGGTCTGAAGAGCAAAATGAAGAGAAATCGGAGGAAAAATGAAAGGTTAAGAATTACGAATATGTTATTGTAAAAAGGGACCAGAGTCACATTTATGAAGTTTCGAGAAAAACGACAAAAACGATCTTCTCTAGCACAGTAAGGATATGAAGTATAGTTTTTTGGGCTATCATGCTACTGTTCTTGTAGATGGATCAAGACCATTTGTGGTGCAAAACATGCGTCTACCACCAGAGAGCCTGAAACAAGCAATAACTCAAAACCACCAAAAATGTGACTCAGGTCCCTTTTTACAATAATATATTTAGTTGGAAAAGCACAAACGATAATGAAAAAAAAACTAAAACAGGTAAGTCTACAAAATATGATCCTTACATAATGAGAAAGAGTATAAATAAATAATTATAATTTCATGTAGATGTGTCCTGTTCTCTATAATTATGACACACTCTTACGATTTTGAGCTCTGTTTTTACAGGCTCGGTAAAATGGGCCATACTTGTCAACTTGCGGGGAAGAAGAAACGACAGATTTATGAACTAGATAAGCTGAAAATACCTAGAAGAGTGGTGAACCAAGACATTGTTTCCGAGTACAAAGCTTCTAAAGAAATAGATCTTCCGCGGAGCACGTTCAAGAACCATGCATGATAATATTCTGCGCTATAGGAAAAATGTGGCATTATGCTACATTAATAAAAAATAAATATTTACTGAATTCTGAACTTTATTATATTCTAAATAGTGTTATAACAATTTTATAAATTGTTTATTGCCATTTGAAGTGTAGAAGTTAGAACATGTCAGAGCGTTACGGAACTTAAGCGTTAGGCTACACTGAAAATTAAAGTACATTTAAAGTGCACAATATGTTCCAGTTTTACCGCGTTTTTAGTGCATTATACGAGGGGCATTCCATATTGATTTACACTTTTTTTTCTTTCAGGGTCCACCATTGAGCTCGTCCTGAAAGTTGGAAGGAAGTAGTACTTAGGTCTGCCTTCAGGTGTAAGAACAATACGGAGACGTGTAATCCCTGTACCCTGCAGCACATTTCACCAACAGATGTAAGTACGTGAGTGGACAACATGGAAGGTGATCAGCAAGGACAACGTTGGACAACATGGTTTCTGGGGAAAGAGAGTGTACAGACTGCAGAACTTCACAGGTGATTGGTGGCAGTGTGTAGAGAGTGCGCACCGTCACGCAAAACCGTATACAACTGGGTGGACGGCTGGAAAAGTGGCCGCACATCAACGGCGAAGGGAACCAGTTATGGAAGGAAAGTGACTGTGACAACACCAGTGAACAGTTCAAGAGTGGAGCGGCTTATTGAGGACAACAGGTGCAACAGGGCAACGCATGGCAACAGTCTTCTGGGACAAGGATGGAATTATACTCATTGACTGGTTGGAACCCGGCACCACCATTAACAGCGAGTCATACGTGACAACGCTTCGGAGTTTGCGCCGTGCAATTCAGAGGAAACGACCAGGAAAATGGGCAAAAGGTGTGCTCCGTCAACACGACAACGCTCGTTCCCACACGAGTCGGGCAAACACGACTGCCATTAATGAGCTGGGGTTCCAGGTACTGCCACACCCACCTTATTCTACTGACTTGGCCCCTTCTGATTACCACCTCTTCGGGGCATTGAAGAAACCTCTGCTTGGACATCATTTCGCCGACTTCCAGGAACTGCAAGACGCTGTCCGAACGTGGGTGCGACAAACTCAGAAAAAGTGGTTCGCAGAGGGCATGCAGAAGAAGCTGCCACATCGGTGGCGCAAGTGTGTAGTTCTTAATAGAGACTTTGTTGAGAAAGTGGATATATCTGCCGAGGCATAAATGTTCTTATAAGTGTTAAAATAAAAGTATAAATCAATATGGAACGCCCCTCGTATATTAACTTTTCTTGCAATTAATAAATATGAACTACGCAGCATTTTTACTGCACAACATGTGAACTTCTGGTGAGCTGCTAGGCCTACCTAACTCAGTTACAAAAAGTTCACTTAATAGTGACAAATGTACTAAAAGTAATCTGAAAACGAACTCTAGATAATGTGAACTTCGATAAACAGGAAATTGGGGGAATGGATAAGAACCCAATAAAAATACTCATTGAGGACACAAAAAACTTAATAATAATAAAATCAGAGGACATTTTTTTTCTATAAGACAAGCAGATATAAATATACAAATTCGCTTTCATAATTTGAACAGTTTGTATCCTATCCTTGTTGAAGTGTAAAAGGTTCGATCGTGTTCGGCAGTGCGTGCCGCCAGAACAAAAATCATGATTTCTGGTTAATGCCAGTTATTTTCTTTATAGAATGATATAATTACCACCCGCTGGACGAACAGACTAAGTAACGTAATACATTAATTTGAAATGTACTTTATACGTGCATGTATACATATTATGTGTCATAGTTTTGAAGTGGGCGGTTTAAAGCTTCTCTTCATTGTCTTTGAGTGATGGGCGGATACTTCAAAGAAATTTTTAGAAAGAAGATATTACATCTACTGAGAAAGAAATTATTTAGAGAAATTTATTTGTGTAATTTCTCTGATCCTTGATTCATTAAATTCTGACCAACAGAACCTTTCACGTCAGAAAACTCATTTTCGTTCAACACATAAGTATATTTTAGAATCCTTGTAGTTTGGTTGCCTTGTACCCGAAAGTAAACTCAAATCCTGTTCGTTGAAACCAGATTACAAGCTGTATGTGTCCACAGGCCTACAACTGCTCTTCTGAGAGATTATAGTTTGGTTTGCTGAAGGGATTTGCTGCGGAGCATTTTGTGGTCTGAAGTGGGTCTCCTCTCGTAGTGACTTTGCCAACGGACAATGTCCATTTATTAATGACTTGGCTTCGATGTAGATATAAAGCAATATTATCACTAATACTCAGTTAATGGGAAATTTCCCTGTATTTCCATCACGGATAAATTTTCTTTTATTTGGGACATAAAAGGAGAGAGAGAGAAAAAAAAAGAGAGACAGAGAGAGAGAGAGAGAGAGAGAGAGAGAAATATTTCAGTACGGACAGTGCAATGTTCAATTTTTAAAAACAGAAATATCACAAATCATTGAAGTAACGCACAACTTGTCGGCGTTTGGACTGATAAACCGTGATTGTTGATGTAATATTTCTGTAATTCTTATATAGAGAGAAGAATTGATATTAAGGACCTAATCAAGCAATGTACTAAAGACTGGGTCAACAGGGTAATGAATCAGACATGGATCGAATCACCGCTACCCGAGCCACCCCGTAATCTTCCTATATATTCCACAATCTTCAGTAATTCCTACTTTAGTTCTCCATGTATTTTTTAAAAAAAATATAAAAAGGAGGAATGTATATATATATGATTCATATATGTGAGTTTTCACATATTTCGTAAGAGATTTTGTGTGGAAACTAATGTATGTAGTTTCAACAAGTAGGTCTATGGTTTATCCTACGCGTTATGAATAATGTTTTTAATTCTAGGACAGATAATTCAATGTAAAAAATACCATAGTATTCTAAATTTGATTTTAAGAAAAAGTAACATGTTCGTAGTTCACCTAAATATTGTATATTGAGATTATGAGAAGTTTTTATCGTGAATCGGAACAGAAAAATCAAAGGCGGAGAGACGAACGTCGTAAATACCTTCTAAACAATTTTTTAAGTGCAAATCGAGTTCTTGAAACTCAGATTTAGTACAAAAACTGTTTCCTTTTAACACATTCGAGCTGTTAACGTTATGCTGTTTTGTAATGCAATTATAGACTCAATATAGTTTGAAAATCATAAAAGACAATTACAATGTATACTTGGACACTGTCAAGTGGGCTGCAAGGAATGTATGGAAAAGTCTTCCTGAACGCAGTCGTACAATGGAGCAAAATTAAATCAAATTAAATGAGAAAGAATGGACTTGGAATGAACTTGTAATTCAGCACTTTTTACACAGAAAACCTAAGTGTGCCATTAGCCAATTGATACATTCATGCAAAATAGGAGGATGCGTTATGTAAGGTAGCATGGCCTCTGCTGTCAACATCTTAATCATAAAGTATAGTACTTATTTCCATAATTTACCAACTACTTCCAGTCTGTCAATCCAGAACTTATTCTACATACATAATACTCAATTTACGTAAACGTTTCCTCTCTCCCTCTCTCTGTTTCTTATTCCAGAGATACAGAACATCATTTCTACGATTTAATAATGTCTTCCTTAATTAAACTTTTGTGAACTTTCAAATGCAGCAACGTCAGTAGTAAACGTTAAAAGTACTCAACGTTATTCTAATGTGTTCAGTTTCTAAATAATCTGTTATCTATTCCTTCCAGTTAACTTGTTTCGCTCTGGTTTTGCCGCAGAGACAATGAATTATATCGGAGGATGTCTTCGTTTTCTTTATGCATTCCAATATTTGCTTTTCCCTTTCATCCTGTGAAGTGAAAGGTGCTGACAGAATCCAGAAGTCTTACAAAAACCACTAAATGTAGCCTATATTTGCTCACTTCCTCCCACTGTTTACATAAAGAAGATTCAAGACATGCCTTTGAAACGCTGCTCACTCTTGTATTTGTAGCGGAAATATGGTTACGAAACATGCAATACTCGGAAGAACAGAAATACTTTTTAACAAATCGAGGAGAGAAAGGAACATCTTTAGCAATTCTTGTGCCTGGCAGAAACTCATAATACAAAAGTGTGTGCTCATTAAATTTTCTCTTCAACTTCAAAGAAGAGCTTGATTTTACTTCGTGATAAGAAAGAATAACTTATAAAAATATATATTACTGCAGTTTGCAAGTAAGTTTTAAATTTTACTTTCCATAAATCTTTCTTAGATTGGAAAGCAGTTATAGTCTTCTTAGTATCAGTTACAAATTTTAATTGATAAATGATATAAATTATTTGAGGAATGATAACATAGAAGCAAGCGATGAAAATGTGCATAGTTCCTCGCGAAGTGAGCGAACAAAGGCGCTTTTTTTTACGGCTCTCTGTTAATCATTACATTGTATGTAATACTTAGTTATATGTTACATAATATCCATTTGCATAATTTAGCAATATACTAGGAAGCAATATATTTATTTGCTGCTTGCGCTTCAAAAAAAATGTAACTTGTCATTGCATGAAACATAGTGGTTCAGGCTGAAACACAATGCTCAAAATTATTTCAAAATTTAAGGATATACGTATATTGTTACGTATATATTGTTAATATTAAGATATTAACAATAATTATTACGTAAGAACTCTTGGTACTTGAGATCCAACAACTACATTCATATAAATGAATGTATGAACACACTTAGCAGATCTTACATTTCATATGCGATTCACTCTTTCATGCATAAGATACACGAATAGCAACACTATACATATGTGATGTAGTGAATGAATAAATGATATTGAATGAATGGGCCATTATATGAGTAAATACATCATTGCGTGAATCGCGTTGTATACTCTCTATCTAGTGTCTTAATGCATGTGACATATGAATTAAGCTCATACAATTTACCAATGAATAAGTGAATCAAAAAATAAATTAATGAAACCGGTTTAATCTCCAGAATAAAATTCAAATTAAGTATCCTAGAAGATACTGAGAAAACATTTAAAAATGGAAGAACTACCATTCACTAAGAATATGAGAATGTGTTGCTGATCCTCGTCCTCCACACGGCTGTATATGAGTTAATTAATAATGGATTCAGTAAATATCAATTGGCGTGAGTTTTCTTAAACGAATTCGTACTATTCATCAGAGTCCTCGATTTTACTCTTTCCGGACCAAATTACCAAATCTGCAGGAACTATTTTCAAAATAGTGAAAATTTGTGTGGGACAAAAGTAGACACAAGAACTATATTTGTTATAACGCATAATAAAATTTCAATTAGTGTTACATATACTCCCATAGATAGAACTTCTACTCAAATATATCTTGATAATGTTCTTTGATTGAAATATAACTAAAATATACGTATCTTTTATAATAAAATTCGTAGAAATCTAAATCGACGCAATCTACCTTAAATAACTGACTGAACACTAAACTAAGCACATACACCAAAAAGACATGTAGAAAAAGCATATTCTTTAAACGAGATAGCACGAATGATTGATCGAGATTATCAAGAACACAGACCAAGCATCTACTTGTTTCCGTGACTTCAGACCATTTTTATGAGCTGATGATTAATGCGATGTTAAGGTAGGGTATTTTGTTTAACAAGATTTATTTAGCTGAACGGTATTTATTTTACCCAAACTTCAAGAAGGTTGATAAGATATTTAGTGAACAAGTTTTCTTAATTATTGCGTTTTTTATATTTTACTTTTAGTGCGTTTATAAAGTTATTTTAATTGTTTCTATTTCTAATCCTTTAGAGATTTCTTTAAAATACACATTTACATTTCTTTCATTTCCACATATATCTTATCATTTCCTTCTTTGTATACAATCCATAAATTCTAGATGTGTTGAGAGCGTAATAATATAAGAATCATGACTGTTGCATTTTGATATCGTCTAAGAGGTGTTTTTTCTTCTTCTCTTTTTCTTTTATGTCATTGAAATTTCCTTTCGTGATTGAATTATTTAGGCTATTGTAGTATAATTTATTGTTACTATGATACCAAAAGAAGGGACAGTCAGTGCTTTGGAAATTTACAACAAAACCAAATACGTAGCCTGCAAAGCGAGTGCTCCGACCGCTTGTACTGTACCAAAGACATGTATGTTAGTTGGTAGTTTCTAATAAGCTATTTAAGTATTCTCTGTGTTGGTGCACCTTTAAAATCACCCCCATAGTACTAACGCAGTTTATATTTTAATAAATAAACGCAAATAGACTTCTTCGTTAGTTTCTATCGCATCTAATGTTTAGTAAACTTTCAAAGTTGCTTTAGAGCATATTATACAAAGACAACAAACGTTGGAGTATTTGAGAAACAGTTCGGAGGCAAGGCTAATGCTATTATGTGAGACGAGAAGGATAAGTTATTATTTCCGTCTTGTGCTTCATCTCAAGCTCAAGTTAGAGGCATTATGAAGTCTAGCGTAAATCTTTGCCTTAATCCATCTAACCGTATATACATCTCATTCCAAATGAATTATGCATCAACGTTAGACTAAATGAAAAATCAATGTGGAAAAGGAAAGACAAAGCAGCTTATTTTCTTCATGAGCTTGACTCACATATTATATTGTTCTTATATATGAGATAAAGAACTAATGTTGTCTGAAAAAGTCGTGAGCAATGTATTTTACTTTACGCACTGCTGCATATTCAATTTTGTAAGGGAAACGATTGAAAATAAAGAAAAAGAGGATAACAATACGCGAAGATTCTCCTGAAATGAAAGAAAATAGATTGAAATTGTAGATCGTTAGAAGGTAAAAAATACGAAAGTTGCTGCGAAAGTAATACTTTCTATTTACTCCTGTGAAAACCCAACATAGAGGGAGTGCAATACTACAATTAGATAGACCTTTAGTTACAAAACAATATTTGCCATACTACCACCACCATTTGCTATAGATTTTCGCCAGCTATGAACAACAGCCTGCATGCCGAGATCATAAAATTTGTAGCAGCAGAGTGTTCCCATTTCTTCACAGCTGTCATGACCGCGTCCTTTCCTTTAAAATATTATTGTGAAGTGCATTTTTAATTGACTCAAATAGGTGGAAGTTCGAAGGCTCCAAATCTGGGCTATATGGGGGTAGGACAATTAAGCTAAATAGTACTACATGCTCCACGGTTTTGAAACTGGTAAAGAGGCCGGCCTTATCGTATTGCAAGAAAATGTTGGCTGGCCTGTCTGAAATTTTGACCTTCAGCTTGGTCAATGTCGCAATGTAGCTGTCAGAGTTGATAGCTTCTTTGGGTTTCAGAAACATCGTTCTTGTTCCTAAACTCATTACACATCACTTTATCTGCAGACGATTGTGTCTTGAACTATTACTTTTGTAGGGAGTTCGCATGGCGCCCCTCCGTACACTGTCGTAAGGACTCCGGCTCGTAGTAATGACACAACGTCTCGTCACCGATGAAAATGCGGCGTATCGAACTATCGCTGCCAGTACTTTACATCTCGACATTGGCCTTGTGTGACGAGAAACGTAAGTCAGGATGACTGGCTTGAATAACGTTTGAATTTGCTCCCTAGCGCCAATATTTAAGGTGCAAACTTTGTCCCTAGACTGCCGGAGTTGAGTTTAAAGGATGCTTCACACGGAATAAAATTTCTCACCACTAGCCAGTGAATTTGCTCACTTTTGACGTATTTTATATCCCATATTCCCAACACCATCACAGCGATAAGTGTTGAAAAGTAATTAGTATCTTACACAATAACTTGTGTTATGAGCTTCCTAGAAGCATATTTGATTCTTTCCTTTTCGCTGTTTATTTATACTAGCCCCACTGCTATTCATATTTATTAGCAAGAGTTATGAATCTTTAATTTTATTTATAGTCTTTAGGCAACATTGACTCACGCAGCGTTATCTTATAAGGCGAGCACTCTTACCATTCATCTTTCACTCAATATTTGTATTTTACGTATATTACGTGTCGTAATGAATTGTATTTTACGTACGATAAAAACTCTGGTAAACTTTATTTTTATATGGGCCAGTCTAGTAACTTTGTACTTCAGCCCGTCACGATTCGCCTCTAGCTGTTAAAATCAACACTCATGCCCCTGGCGGAACTCGAACCCGGGACCTTCGAGCCAATGGCCTACCGCCACAGACCGCTCGGTCACTCAGCTGGCACTTTACCTACGAATACACAATGAAATGTTTCAAATGCCTATTCTACCAAACATAAACGTATTTACTGTGGCTGCATATATTGTATCAGCTTTAATTATAATAGAAGGATTGCTTCTGTCTTCCTTATAAGTATTATAGTATTTAGTTTGATACATTACGTTTGCGAAAGTTTGCCTCTACTACAGAACTTTACACACCATATCCGTGGTATCTGGAAGGCGTCACATAAACCTTATAGCCATTTAATAAATGTATTTTATACTTATCCGTAGCAGTGCGCAATGTCGCACATTGAAAATGTTCCACCATCTTCAATATGCTCGAGATATCGACATGCCACAAACAATTATTATTATCTATAAGACAGCCGTTCATTGCATGAACATTTAGATCCGCCCTTACTTTAGCGAATATTCGGAACTCAGTGCCTTTAGGGAATCCCTTACGCAACAATCACACAATCAGGGCGTTCTATGGAATTTGCTATTTCCAGAGAATACCTATCAAAGCTCTGATTGACTGATTGAATTATTAACGTTTTAAGCGAGATGGTGAGCTTTTAAGGGGCATTTGGTAAAGTTGGTTCAGAACTTCTGCGTTCAATGGACTCCCACGGGTTTGAACCAGCGACAAAAAAAAAAGATTGGAAGCCAGTTGTGCAATACTACGTTGCGACTGGAAGTACTGCTCCTATATAATACGAGTATAAAACAATGACTCCATCGCTGCTAGTTCTAACCATTCTGCTTTCAAAAGGATTTGCATTAGAAACTTGGGTTTGATTCCCTTTTCCCCGCCCTCTCTCAGTGTAACGAGGGACAAACAGTGCCTCCTATCTGCGCTCAGTGAATCAGAGAACTAAAATCACGCGAACGAAGAAAAACACATTGTTTGGCTTTTGGGCTGAAGTGTCCGGACATTTCTCTTGTATTTTTTGTCTCTTTTAGTTTTCTTTCGTGACTTATTTCTTCCAACTTTTATTGGAAACACTTTTTCATTCTATGTCTCCTCTGATCCGCAAAGATGCTCAATAGCAAAAGCTTTCCTGATCTCTCTCTCTGCAATGCGGAAGGGAGAAACGACAGCCGTTGACTCGGAATGGTCCACCGTGTGGGAGGAGGAGACACCCATCCTAATTACAAGAGGATGACACAATAAAGAGTTGCCAACTCAGAGACGGAATTATTTTTTACGTATTCTCAACATGTACACTGATACTTTCTGGTGAAAGAAGCAACATTTGCTAAAATATCTGCAACAGCATTTTAAGCAACACTTAGTGTGGAATTAATATAGACTTATTACATGGATTTTCTCCTCTCTCTGTATGTATACAGGATGTTCCGAACATAGTATATGCAATTTAACTCTTACAGTTAGTAACAACCGCGTCTATTTCTTGTAATTTATTTTAATGCATTTATGCGTAAGAAAATTGGTATAACATATGGCATATAGTATTGAATGTTTAATGTTTAAAGTATTAATTCATTATCTGAGATGTTAAAAAAATCTATTATTAATTATTACCAAGATGCTGCTGATATTGTTGAAAGCTGAAATCTCGATTCTCTGTGCCTCGAACGTGTTCATGTGTGTCGTCCGGACATGTTCACTGAGGTTTTCTGAATTTTGTTTATAGCCTTTAGGCATATTAGGCTCAGACCGGATCAGGATACGGAAGAGAATATTGGAAGGTAGTCGGCCTGGGCCTAGTTTGTAGGTACCATCCCGGAATTTGCCTCGTGTGACTAGAGAAAATTCCTGAAATGTTTTTTTAAAATTTTCCACGGTTATATACTGTGACTGCCGGAATGATATTTATTTATTTACAAATAAGTTCCCAATACAGCACATATCAGCCATTTTATATCGAATCATTAACAGAAATAAAACAACAACAACAAAAATATAAACAACAATTTGTACAACAACGGCAAAATAACAATATTTACAAATACAATTTGTTTATTTGTGCCCTAAAAGTGCTCTTAGAGGCAAAAATATATTAAAATATCTGTGGGAGACAATTATACTTCCTAGTTATCGTGTTTATAAGTGATCTTTGAACAAAATTTATTCTTGGGTTGTTTCCATAAAAGAGGGCTATATTTCGTGTTCGTCGGATAGGTACACGAAACTTGATTTGTGACAATAAGGTCTCGCATTGAATATTGCCTTTAACAATTTTATGCAAGAAAAGAAGATCACCAATGTTGCAAGAAGCTCGGGGTGATTTTATGTTCAATATTTTCATTAGATCCGCATTAGATCGTAATTCGGGAACTCTGACTCTCACTATAGCAACAAAGAAATTGTTATAGAGTTTAGCTTAGTAAGATGCATGGGACATGACATGGACCATATAGACAAGCAGTATTCAATACTAGGTGACACATAGGACTTGTAAAACAAGCTAAGCTCAGACAGAATGCGAATCTCTGTGAAACGATACAGCAAACCTAGTTTCCTCATAGCACTTCGAGTAATATGAGTAATGTGTTTAGAAAAAGTGTGCTTGCTGTCAATAACAACACTATTTACATTTACATTTTTAATGGTGGACAAGTGTCTCTTCTTAGGGAAACTGAAAGAGCTGCACATTTCTGAGGATTTAGCTTTAAATTCCAGTAATCGCACCATGTAACAAATTGTGATATGTCGTCTTGAAGGCTTAAGACATCGTGTAGAGTAGAGATGTGTCTGTAAATTCTGGTGTAATGAAATTGAATTTTTTTATCGATTGTTTGCCGGGTTGGCTGTTTTTTTTTCGGTACTTATAATAATACATAATTATGTTTGTTCAAGTTTCTAGTTTTCATAATAACACAGAGACATATAATGTGTTACGTGTCAGTGGCGCAATGTATTGTTTGTTGAAGTTAGGCAAAGGCGAAGAATTTATTAAACATGTAATTTTATCATGGGGCCACAAAAAAAAAAAAAAATGTCCCACGGAGTTCCGCCCGAAAATCTTTATATTGTAGTGCTTTCCTGCTTGCTATACACAAGTGTGAAATAAGAAGGATTGCTCATCCTTGCCCGTTTATTGAAAAATATAATATGTAATGTTCATGTATACGATTTTTTTTTCAAAACACAATATAATGTATGTAGAAGAAACCAGTAAATACATCATCAATATTCACGTTGACCTATCAATCATAGACGCGTGGATTCTGTTTTGTGTGTGACTTATACCGAATAGCCGTTAAATTGGCTTGTGAGAAGAAAAGAGAAAGAAGAAAAGTTTTCTGTTAACGAAAAAAATATCCATAATGGATTTCGGCAGCAATTGGACTTAGAAGTGAATCAACGAAATTCTGGAGGCAGCGAAAATAATATTTACGGCAACTCAGTGAGAAGGTGTTCTCTTCAATATAACGAGATTTTCACCATTTCGAGATCTGATTTAAAGTTACGTCATACTTCTGCAAACTCTATCCTGTGAGTTCGAAATCGTCCGCTCAGACAATGAATGTTATCGAAAACGACACAAATAAATTTTGAGAAGTTGTGAGAGGATATATTCCAATTATCTTCCAATTATATCCATGGTACTACAATACATGCCTCTCAGCGTGCGAAAAATGTGGATAAATCGACTTGCTTTTATTATATAAGCCGCCTTGCTGCCCATAGAACAGATGTCTGAAGAAGTAAGGAACAAGCATACGAAAGCGTATAGGGAAGGAAGTGTTCCCGGGAGAATAGAACGAAGGATCTGTTCTTCCGACTCATGGTCACCTCTGACACCACCCTATCATTTCTGTGACAGAAGCATCAGGTTCTAATAGGGAGGTAAAGTGTTCCAGCAGCAATATTTTTTTCTAATGAAGGTTTCCCAGATATGAGAAAATATACTGAAGACTTTGCAACCAAACCATATTTGTAGAAAACATTGTTCTGTTCATTGTTTCTATGTAAACCTAACGAGAAAATGGAATACTTTTAATTTTTACTTCATTTAAATCTTTATTTAAAGAAACGTAAGGGTAAAAATTGAAATTAATTTTTTGTCGCATTTTTGACAGTATCTGGACCACTGTGCATTGGTTTGAAGTAATTTGTCGACATATCTGAGGCATGCTTTGCGCATATTCCGTAGTGGCCTTTTATTTCCATGTTACATACAACTTTTTATTTTGCTGTTGTACTCGTAATCCCAGTCTTTAAGAATTTCTTTATTAGTTCCCGCTCGCCTGGCATATGCATACTTTCAATTTGCCCTATAAGTAGCGCAAAGAGGAAATCTTTAATAATAATTATAACGTTTTACTGCAAAACCTTTTGATGAAAAATTTTAAAATGACCTTGTTTCTGTTTAATTATACAGAAGTTTCAATTGCTTTATTTTATTCTATACATTTTCTTAAATTCTTTAATTTGGAAATTTCATAGTTTCTACATAAACAAGGCTAAATTGCATAATACGAAACATTGCTATGAAACGTTTAAGACCCTTGTTTAAGTAAAATGGTATATTGAATGTGTGAGAATAACCTCCACCTTTTAAGTGCTTTTGGCTTCGTGCCTTTAAAGGAAAGCACTTCCACGTTCCACGTTTCCATCTAGCATCAATTTCCATATGCATTGGATCCTTCTTTATAGCTTCTCTACCCAATAACGACTTTAATAATAATAAATTGCAACTACAGAAGTCTCCAGGGGCCAGTTGTTCTTCCGCTGCTCTTATTCCTCTTCACGACTTCTACCACCCATTTTTTACCATTATATGTGAATAATGAATGGATCATTTATCAGAACTAACTTAGACTTCAATAACGACTCTGATCAGAAAACCTTGCTTACACCCCTTCAAATAGCGTAATTAGTCAAGTTAAGAACATCCCTTTTAGTAGTTTACGTAAAAGAAGTTAATATCTTATTATTGGCCTCTTCCTAAGCCTGTGATGACAAGGAAAGGTGACAAGGAGAAAAATAAAGTCAAGTCTTCATTTTAGAGAGAGAGAAAAAAAACTTCACTCTTTCAAGGAAGAGCCATATAAATCACAATCTTGAACTCCTGTATCTCTTCGTTAATGCTAAATTTCCAAGGATTTTTTCCTTATACAATGCCAACTGATTGATACAAATCTTATGGTGTACTTAACTCAGTTTTACATAGAATTGACGTAAACCGCTTTTCTGAGTCACCACAGAAGTATCAATCACTTGTATCCTATTCAAGAGATACAAGTTCGGTTGAATGTCCTGTTGATTATGCATAGTGACTCAGAGAAAGCGAGTTCGCCATGCAATTCAATGATTCTGAGTTCCTGGATAATCATTTAGGGCCATATTTATGAATCACTCCCAAAAAATGTATGGCTCCCAGGAGCATATAATTTCAATGCCCTCTTGGGAGCTATTCATAAATATGGCCCTTAGACTGTGATGCTTTTCTTGATGTCCCCCAACAAAACCAGGCAAAGGCAAGGCAAGCTGACTTAGACAAATACAGTATAGTAACTATGAGAGAAGATATAAAACCCAGAAAAGTATTGATTGAAATAAGGGGTATAGAAACAAAATAACGTCTTACAAGGGACACTATCGAGAAGTGCGCTCCGAAAGCAGAAAATTTTATAACCATTGTAAAGAGATCTTGAAGCTATACAACATACTAAAAATATAGCTGCCGAATTGCAAATTTAACTGAGAAATTTAAGTTTCTTTGAAAAATCCAAATTTGAATTTTGTTGTCGTTTGGAGCACAGAAACCGAATTGGACAGCCAAACTTCGCAGATGAATTCCTCACACTGAAACCGGGAATAAGGTAAGGTTTTCATTTGTCGAATTTCGCTTCGTTTTCGAGATTCAGGGCTTCCAATTTGGAGACCAAAATAGATTTTTTACGTACAATGTTTAATAAAAATAATATTTTGTGGTAAACCATAAAGTATGGGTATGCATTAAAGTAGGGTTTAGCGTTTGATAGATAGTTGATTTATATGAATACGGTGCATATAACGAATTAAAATGTGATATCATCAGATTTTCAATGTTGTAAACCTGGTATATTTTTAATGGCACTACTTGAACTTGAATATTTAGTATTCCCCAGTGATGATAAACATTGTAAAGCACATAAGATAGCACTTATCAGGCCAAACATGGAAAATCAGCGTATGCAACGTGGAATCTGTTATAATATTCACAGCTTGCAATATTGAGTTCCGTGCTTCATACATAATATTTATCATCACTGGGAATATCAATATATTTAATAAACCGTCATATACCAGGTTTGTAACACTGAAAAACTGAAAATATGACATTACTAGTTATCCCAACATCATAATTCAATTTTACGTATGCACTCATCCATTTTATTTTCAAGGCTCTAAGTGAAATACTTCGAACTATAGGCCTGGTATGAAGTTACAGACGCAACCCCATTTAATAAATTTTCCTGGTCCCACATTAGAATTTGCATTTATATGTATAAATGAGTGCCAAAATAATATTTCGTTTCTTGTGTCACCCTAATTTTTCTTCTTCCTTCTAAAGTTTCTTTATATGTAATTTTTGACTAATCGATATATTATGTACTCGCGCCTGGACAAAGGTAAATTAGTATGATTCCACTTGACGGCACGTGAATTGGTTTGTGTACCAAGTTTTGTGGATCATGTGCATTCTAGCCCGGGTACATCTCTTATTTAATTTCGGACTAAATATTTGATAAAATTCAACTTCATTAATGACATGTTCAATTCGAATTCTTGAGAGGTAAATGTTAAAGTGTAGATAATTCCTTGTTGTTCTCATTTACCTTTGAATGACAGTAGCCCAATCATGAAGACATTACAGTGCAAAAGAAAATATAGGCCTAACCATTAACTTCCAGCTTGACCTAACCATCTAGAGTTTCGTGAATTTTTATACGGCGCTTTTCATGATAAAGAAACACTTAAGATACCAGTTGACATTGTTGACTTCTGACATTAAAAAATACGAGCATATTCATTCTTGAATAAATCATCAGATCTCCGAATACATTACATGGATACAGAATGATAGTACATAAAGAAAATAAGGGGAAATCTTTGTTGCCAGGCTACAAATTCCGCCGCGTTTTAGAGCTACAGGCTGCCGAAAGCGTGAGAAAATGAACTTTAGAGTTTCATATTTCCAATAATACTAACGGTAGAATTAATGGTAGAATCAAGGACTTCAAATCTGCTCTATTCAAAGTGCATCCCCAAATTGTGCAATTAGTGCGCAAGGGATTCTCTCAAATTCTCTGGATTTGAATTTGAATTTCATTTATAGGTAACTATAACTCAGGTAGGATTTCATGTAGGCGTGTACGAATAACAAGTATGTATGTGTATATTATACAACAATGAATGAATACGTACCCCTTTTATGCACGGGCGCTTCTACGCGCGTAATGAGGGAACTACAAACAGCGCATTCTATAAAACAATGGAATAAAATGGGTGTCAATACAACTGCGCTGATGTTTCTTGCTGTCGAATATTGAAAGTCATACGCTCGTGTTTTAGAGTACGCGAATCATTTGTTTACAAAAACATTAGTAATACACTGAGTGAGCTTGTTCTTTTTTTGCCCAAAGAAGTCGAAGTGATCTCAGGAGTGGCTCATAGTTTTCCTACCGTATGCTTAAAACACATTAGCATGACTACTTTATTCTTCTTTTCTTGTTCATTTTCTTTCTTTTTTCTCCTAGCTAATTATACAACGTGTATACAAAAGAAAACGTCTTCTTGTACGCGCTTAGAAGCGGTCGTGCATAAAAGGAGACTTAGTAATGCGTATATTTTTTGTAATTCATATTTTAGTGATAATTAGTTTTGAGTTAAAATAAAAAAGTGAAAATTCTAATGTATGTGCAGTAACAGCAACGTACCCTAGTACCACAGAATATCGGACCAATATCGGTGTTATTGTGCGATGTTTTTGAATGTATTTATGGCCTTTATGGATCTCAGGTTCAGGCTAGAATAGGGTGAGGGAGAGGATGTTGGAAGGTAGTCGGCCAGGGCTTAGTTAGGTACAATACCCTAATTTTCCTGCTATGACTGAGGAAAGACCCTGGAAAAACCTCAGTCAAGACCTGATTACTAAACGAACGCTCTGGCAACTGATCTGCGGCTTCTGAGTAAGTAAAAAGTTTCGAGTAGATTTTATTCGAGAATGATTTGCTCGCTCGAAAAGTTTGTTTCGCGCTTTGCTCGCTCGATGTACATCTTTGCTCACCAGGGCTGATACGTAGTCCTGACCCTTATTATTAGTAAATTAAGAAGGCGGGATTCTTATTTCGTCTTGTCCAACCAGAATAAAGTAATAATACTACTTAAGAGAGAGAAAATTCAATAAGCTGTTAACATACATTTAAATATTTAAACAACAATAGTGTAAACTTTCTAGCTTAAAGAGCATATCGCCCAGATATTTATAGGAAGGTTGACTGCAGTAGCTAAAAGCAAACAATGTGTACGAACAAAACTACTAGAATAAAGACTGCATTACCATTTCAGTTTAGATATCATTTTAACGCATAACTATTGTATGTATATTCATGGTTTGAAAATAATTATACTCGTTGAAAGTCGTTCTATTTGAGTTTGTATCATAAACTTCAGAAAGAAAAATCTAATTATTCTGCTTCAGTAGCTTCCACGTGCCTTATATCTCTCCCTGCACACAGATCAATTATTGCGAGTAATTGGCCAATACTCTCGTCGAGGATCTAAATTTAATGTTTTCAGTTAAACATCGAGTAAGCATTTCATTTTATGATTCATGCATAACGTATAAATTTGATTATTTGCGACATATTAACTCAAATTATTGACATAAACTTTGATAATTTTAATTAACAGTTTTCTTAACTTTGCATTTTTCCAAAAATACAGAATATTGCGTGTTTTTCTCACAACATTAGAATTATATTTTCAATGTATGACTAGTTAAGCTTCTTGAGTAGTAATCGAGTGGTCCTAGATTCGATTCCCAGAGGACATGATCACAGTGGTTCAGAATTCACATAATACTGTAGACTGCGTCTATGAAATGCTAACATCACCACCATTCAATGGAAAGAAATGGCAAACATAATTATTTCACCTTATTAAAGATTGTGTTATACACCGGGCTCCAAGAACACCGAAAATCATCATTATAGGAAAAGTTCTAAAAATACCTTGGATGAATTGAAATCATTTATTGCCTTTGGCAACACTTACACTGATCATATGCTTACGAGAAAATTCCAAAGTATGCCCTAGGTATTCTCGCCAAACATATGTAACAATCATAAATTTTGGTGCTATATAACATAAGAGTAAAATAGGAGAAACTAAACATTGCTTTGATGATCGCCCTCTACACTGGGCTAATGTGGAATATGTCCCTCTGACTTTTCTTCCGCTTCGGCTACGACTATACTTGTGAAACTTCGTAATGCCGACTGGTGTTCATTCACAACAATTGTGAGCAAAAAATAAGAAACTTTGGGCAATTATCAGCGGATCTATGGCATTTTGATTTATTACAGCACCGCGGTGGTCGCCATTTTTTTTACAGAAATTACGCAGTGAAAATATGCACCCTCTCCCTTTACCCTTCAAGCCCGAGAAACCATGCAGACAGTACACTACCACTTACGTTGGTTAATTCTTGTCATTTTAGGCCGTTTCGTTCCATTATTGTATGAGCGTGGAGCCCGGCCCTTCCTCTTCACACTAGCCTCCTGGATTCTCTTTCTTCGTATATGTAATAAAGGAGTTTTCCCTTCTTCTTTTTGTAGTTCTATAAGTGCACCAGCGTTCTGTGATTCTGGTTTTGTTCTAGCGGTTATCTGTTATTTTAAGGTTTCTCCTATGATTATTTCTGTGTTCATATGTTTGTCCAGGAACCCATATGTGTGTATCAACTCCTCTCAGAGTCTGAGGTTTTAATTTTTCATTAAGTACCATTCCTTTTCTTTTCGGTATTCTGGTTTGTGTGGATCATAATTTCAGCTGTCTGGTGGTAGTTACTGTCGCTATTATTTTAATGTTTTAAGTTTATCTTTATACAGTGATAATTTGTGTTAGTGGTCAGTCAGTCGTGTTCATGACCGGACTCTTGGTTGCTTGACGTACGGTATATCTGTTGGTTACAACCTCTTTCCATTTTCCTCTTGTCTGTTTGGTTGGTCTCCCACTTGGAGGAGTTTCCCTGATTTCTGGACTTTTCCGCTTTCCCAATTTCCTTGTTCAGATCTGGTAATCGTTGCTTCATTAACCGCGCTTCACTGTAAGTTTCTGGTTCATGTGGTCTCTAATACATTGTTTTTGTTCTAAAAATGACCGATTTTTTGTCTTTAAGTACACTTTTTCTGTTCATTTAGTTTATGTGTGTTGTGAACTGCATTGACAAGCCCCGATATGTCTTTACAGTTTAGTATTCAGCAACGGTATCTCAGCGCAGGTCCAAATAGATCTATAGATACTGACGTAGCAAATAGGTACGGATTGTTGCAGTAGCTGTGCCTCTATTTTACAGTAAGTTCTTTCCACGCCATATCTTATGCAGTTTTTACATTATGACCACCCGCTCCGTGTGTAGTGTAGGAGGTAGTGGGTGGAATATTTCACATTTGGAGTGAACTTTTATCCTTTCCACTATGTATTCTGAGATACAACTCTTCTGTGATGTGTCCAAGTCTCTTTGGTTCGTCATATTTTTGTACGTAGGAGATTCAAAAATCTCCACTTGTGTTGAGCATTGTCTTTTGTTTCCAGTTATTTTTGCAGATAGTTGGTTTCTGTCACAAGACTCTCACATAAAGTGTCATAATCCGTTAGGCTTTTGCAATGTTTCATTTTAGCGTTATCTTTTTCTAGGCAGTCACAGTTTATTAGGGGCCTCATGGCCCTCTTCTTTGTTGTGGTGAACAATTACCTTCCGTATTTCTGGTCCTTTGAGTCAGTTTTTCACTGAGTTAGTGTCACTAACTTTTAGCAATTAGGGGTGAACTGGCACACTTTTGATCCAACTACAGGTTGAGAGGGGACTGGAAAGATTTCAGGAAATACCCGACAAGCGGGTGCGTACCGCTATATCACATCTTGCTGAAGTTATATCTAGCACAGAGCAAATGTCAAAATTAAACAGAGCTTGGTTGAAACACCGGACTGATCCTCACAATAAAAATTAACAAACTACTTTGTACTACGCAGAATTGATGAAAGAAGAAATGGTTACTAACCGTAGGATCTTTCAGGACCAAACTAATCAGGAACCTGCAACTAGGTATTATTATAAAATTAAAAATATATAACAATAAATATTATAATTATAAAAGCTAGTGACACAAACTCAGTGAAAAACTGACTCAAAGAACAAGAAATGCGGAATATACTTCTTTACCACAACAAAGAAGAGGGCCATGAGGCCCCTAATAAACTGTGTCTGCCTAGAAAAAGATAACGCTAAAATAAAACATTGCAAAAGCCTAACGGATTATGACACTATTATGTGAGAGTCTTGTGACAGAAACCAACTATCTGCAAAAATAACTGGAAACAAAAGACAATGCTCAACACAAGTGGAGATTTTTGAATCTTCTACGTACAAAAATGTGACGAACCAAAGAGACTTGGACACACCACAGAAAAGTTGTATCTCAGAATACATAGTGGAAAGGATAAAAGTTCACTCCAAATGTGAAATATTCCACCCACTACCTCCTACACTACACACGGAGCGGGTGGTCATAATGTAAAAACTGCATAAGATATGGCGTGGAAAGAACTTACTGTAAAATAGAGGCACAGCTACTGCAACAATCCGTACCTATTTGCTGAATACTAAACTGTAAAAACATATCGGGGCTTGTCAATGCAGTTCACAACACACATAAACTAAATGAACAGAAAAAGTGTACTTAAAGACAAACATCTGGCGTTTTTAGAACAAAAACAATATATTAGAGACCACATGAACCGGAAACTTACAAACCGGAAACTTCCTAAGCCCGGTTAATGAAGCAACGATTACCAGATCTGAACAAGGGAATTGGGAAAGCGGAAAAGTCCAGAAATCAGGGAAACTCCTCCAAGTGGGAGACCAACCAAACAGACAAGAGGAAAATGGAAAGAGATGTAACCAACAGATATACCGTACGTCAAGCAACCAAGAGTCCGGTCATGAACACGACTGACTGACCACTAACACAAATTATCACTGTATAAAGATAAACTTAAACATTAAAATAATAGCGACAGTCACTACCATAAGACGGCTGAAATCATGATCCACACAAACCAGAATACCGAAAAGAAAAGGAATGGTACCTAATGAAAAATTAAAACCTCAGACTCTGAGAGGAGTTGATACACACATATGGGTTCCTGGACAAACATATGAACACAGAAATAATCATAGGAGAAAACTAGAAATAACAGATAACCGCTAGAACAAAACCAGAATCACAGAACGCTTGTGCACTTATAGAACTACAAAAAGAAGAAGGGAAAAGTCCATTATTAGATATACGAAGAGAGAGAATCCAGAAGGTTGGTGTGAAGTGGAATAACCGGGCTCCACGCTCATATAGTAATGGAACGAAACGGCCTAAAATGACAAGAATTAACCAACATAAGTGGTAATATACTGTCTGTATGGTTTCTCAGGCTAGAAGAGTAAAGGGAGAGGGTGCATATTTTTACTGCGTAATTTCTACAAAAAATGGCGACCACCGCGGTGCTGTAATAAATCAAAACGCCATAGATCCGCCGATATAATTACCCAAAGTGGTTTATTTTTGCTCACAATTGTTTTGAGTGAACAACAGACGGGATTAGAAAGTTTCACTAGTATAGTCGTAGCCGAAGCGGAAGAAACGTCAGAGGGACATACTCCTCATTAGCCGAATGTAGAAGGCGATCACCAAAGCAATGTTTAGTTTCTCCTATGTTTCTCTTATGTTATATAGCACCAAACGTTATGGTTGTTGCATATGTTTGGCGGGAATAAGTAGTGTATACGTTGGATTTTTCACGTAGGCGTATGATCAGTGGTAGTGTTGCCAAAGTGCCTGTGAATTATAAAAGAAACGGATTTACGGGTAAAATTACAGGTTTCTTCTTCTTCTTCTTCTAAATACGATGTACAATGGGATAACATGTTATACCGTTGCTATATCTGTTTCATAAGCTTTCTAATGAGGTATAATTTATAACTGTTGGGAAATTAGGGAGGGCACTAGCTTTGCCAATATGAAATCCTTTGCCTATATGAAGTTTTCCCCCTTCCGAAACAAATTTTCCCGCCCAAAACTATGAAAGCTACCAAAATTGATATCCGGGTTCAAGTTTTCGTAATGTGGACAAAATGTGGAATAAAATGACACCCCACTCGTCTTTACCGGGTGAAGTGGCCCATTCCTCAAAATTGGGAGTCTAGCTGATAGATTATATGAGATAAATTTAAAAATTGAATTGGTAGGCAACACTGAGAACTCGGCGACCCGGAGTATGTGTGCAGCCGGAATGCTTGTTAACACATGTAGTCATAAATACAAACATTTTAAAATAATATTCATTAAAATCAGTCCAGTAGAAATTGCTGGGCGACTGGACAAATATTCTGCGAAAAAAACTCCCATAAGAGGTACATAGGGAGAACATTTCGTTTCTCTTTAATTCAAAGTTGGTGAGGAGGTAAGTTATCGAATACTTTATAGTGTATCTAGACGTAAATAAGAACATTTAAAAGAAAAATCATACAAATCGGTCCAGTGGAAATGGCTGGGCGACTGAACAAAAGTTTTATGAATTTCATTTTAAGTATATAGGAGAGCAGAAATTATATTGAGACGTTAATTGCTACAATGCCTTTTTACAACTAATTTAAACCCATTTCGATGGGAGAACAATCCAGAAAGTAAAAACATTTTTATCCATTCCTCCCGTGCAGATTCTCTGACTCCATATCTTAAAACGACCACTTTAGCCTAGACCTTTTCTGTGTTCTGTTAGTTGAATGTCGTAACGGTTTATTTTCGTTCCTTTTTGAAGGTGTTTATAAACCACTAGACGTTACATAGGCCCGACGCTTTTGAGATGAACGTCATTCGGTTCTTGAATACTCAGAAAATGAGACCTGTCGAAATTTATGGTCAATGAAAGTAGGTGTCTGTGACGTAATAATGAACAAAAGGAATGTAAGAAAATGGTGTGCAGTTTTCAATAATGGACGAATAAACGTGCATCACGAGGAGGGAAAGATTCATCACCCACTCCAGAAAACGAAACAAAATGTGATAAACTAAATTTTGGAACACACTCGTAACATTTGACGAGTTGCACAAGGGTTTAAAGAAAATATTTGTCAGTCTCTGGTAGGTACAATTGTTTTAAAAGTGATAATACATTGAGTCACGCAATAAACAAAATGTTTAGAACTGACTAGATGGGAGCCAAGAAAACAATGGAAGTCCAAAGCTCGTGAACAGATACTGTATATATATATATATATAATTAAATGTAAAAGCCGACTATATGGAGACAAACTACAACACACGGAAATAATTTTGGGAATATTTCATGGGAATAATTTTGTGGCGAAAACAAAATTTTAAGATTTTACACCTCTAATTTCTGAATAGACCTGGTAGGTTCTTGTTTTCGGCACATCTTAGTATGAAAAATAAAATAACTGTTTCTTCATGTGTTCATAACATAGAGAAACTGCTTTGTTTAAAGAATTACATGTTATTTGCTTATTTAAAAAGCTGAACAATAATTGTACTTATTTCTAATATCTCTAGTAAAAAGTAAAAGCGTTCCAAATCTGCCTCTAATAAATAATTTTATTCTATGTGTGTCTAGTAGTAAAAATGAACATTATTATTTTACTGAAAAAAAAGCCAATGTTTTCCACGAAAGATGTAATTTGTATCTCTGGTTGTATGTGTGTTTCTATATGTGTAAAAGGAAAGGATGTCATGTCGCTTCTCCTTGCCTCTGTCGAGCAACACGAAGAGGGTTGGTCTCCGCTGAAACTACTGGATTTCCAAGAGAACAGGATTTGGTTTAATATCGATTTTTGGAACTCTGACAAATTAACGCCACGTGTTGCCAGCTGGAAGGAATTTTCTAACGGGCAAAACTGTTTTCAATTCAAATGCTTAGAATCTTCGGATATGATTGCAACGTCGTCTCCAGGGAATATAGTTTTAATTTTAATTTCGGTTTCTCTCTCCTTTTCCAACATTATTTGTGTTACGAAAAGTGATACCCGAGAAATAGAATTTGAAAGAAATTACAATGGATCCTCAAATATACAGGACAATCCAATATTAATAAAAATATTAATATATCTTCTTATAATAAACATCCGAATGCTTTGAAGCATGTTTTTGCAGTATTATCTCTTTACACGCCTATTGGTTTAATTCTACAATACGGGGTAGTGGAATAGTATGTTAAATGGCACCTGGTAGTACCTTCGTTTCAAGTAGGCAGCCAAAGATATGCTAACCTCCCGTATACACCATGTTAGAAGCAAAAGAACTTCTCCACCTGCGGCGTGCAGTGGCTTTAAAATTGTAATATTTTCCGGATGTGTTTGTTCTATTCATGGTTCTATGTAAAAGAATTGACGGCCTAGGTTTTCCTCATTGTAATAAAGCTACTTTGTGTGATTTGGAATGGTAGAAATACCACTTCTTAAAACAATTATCACATACCGAAATTGTTCATAGAATTTATTTAGCCCGGTTTAGTATGCGCCCACCCGTTTCATCTGCGACAGCTCTTTTATGAACAGGCGTTAGAGAGAAAATGATTTGGAACAGTGAAGCTGGGCAACTATACATGACAAATTATAAGAACTTTCCAGAAATAATTTCTTGTGCAGATAGTATGACAGTAAGTCTCTGAAGCAATAGGGATAGATAATTTCACTTTGAACGGTGATGCCTGAGCTGAAATAGTAGACAATTCTACCTTGAATGGTCACACTTGAGATGCATTCCATAATAACTTCCTGCTGCCTTCGGCGGTAATAATGAAAGGTATTTTTTTTTCTGCAAAGAATTGTGGCATAGTATTTCTAATTTCTCTACATCTCTCAACATTTACCCACGATGCCGCGTTCATCACCGGTAGGGAATAGTGTATTATGTCAATTTTACCTTTTCTTTAAGTTTCCTTCATAAGTGTCATGTTCTTTGCTATCACTTATGATATTACTGCTTTATATCCAAGGATTATTGCGACAGTCTTCCTCATTCCATGAAGGTACTATGCCCATCCATGGTTCGGGTCTTGTGGTCCATCTGCCTGTTGCATACTGAGGAGTTGATCAGGAGATATGTTTGTAAAAAGTAAAACTTGTAGTAGTATGAAATGTTACCCTTTAAAAAACTGAGGAGTTGTTATGCGAACTCGTTCCTGATTATTTCATGTATTCCTCGGAATATGGTATCTCAGTTGATTTTTCCTGTTCTACATGTTTTTACTTTAATCTAATCAGATCGGTAGTTGGTTCTAGATGTTTCGTGACCTCATAAATTTGTAATGGTATTTCAGTCTTGTGGTTTTGATTCTGAGACATTTGTTTATATGTTAAGCATCATTGCGAAAGTACAAGTTATGCTATTGATTGTATATAGCTTGTGCAAAGAAAAGCTTACCCCCCAACTACTTGACTTTAACGATCTTACCTTTTATTGTGCCCATGAGTAATGTATTTTCACGGGAACTTTGTTCCTGAACGTTACATAGACTCTAAGCCAGTTTCTTCCCGCTGGACCTTGCTTCATGTTCACAGTGAGGTCAGCGTTTGTTGAATAGAATAGACTAGAATAGCAGTACCGCCCTTAGGACATACGGGGCCCCGGGCAAAGATGTTTCCCTGGGCCTCTCGATACACTCGTTGATTTTAAGAAATGTTACTAGAATTGTGTTACATAGTGATGTGTGTTTTCTGACGAACTGGTGAGCTTATTGCTACATACCATATATGTAGTTTTTCATATGGTCAATAGGATAATCGAAAACGCCGGGCCTCAAGTTTTCTCGTTTGCTTGGTTCAGTAAATTATTATATTTTATTTTAATTAATAACATTATTTTCTGCCTATGTTACGACGGATTATCCCAGAGTCCCGGGGCATGGGTCCCGCCTGCCCTGCCCTAAGTGCGGTACTGTAGAATAAAATATACTTTATTATGCGTGTTTTGGCCTCTCGGGTCGTTCTTCCAACCAACCCTTATTCAAAAGATATCTAAGTTGCATATGATTTAGTTACAGGATTATTGGTATTATATACCATGTAATTGGAATTAGAAGAAAATATAAAATTTAAAAATATAAAAACATAATTACCTACTTACTTACTCTATGGCTTACGGAACTCGCAAGTTCATTACCGCAGTAACAAACGTTCTCCTAGGATTATATCCTGAACAAGATCAAGTCAGTTTTCATCATAAACACCTACTTCTCGAAGATCCCTTCTAATATTATTCTCTTAACGTCGTCCCGGTTTTTCTCTTTCCCTCCGAATTACCAAATAAAACATACAAATGTAAAATATATCAACTTCGAAAATTTAAAATTGCATGTCAATACACTAACATGAGAAGTTATAGAAAATACAATATTTAATACCAATTGTAGCAGATGAAAATTAATACGGACTGACATGTGCGAGAGAGAATAAAGAATCTATGTCTGAAATGTTCCGGGACTAAGCTCGTAATTCTTTACCTGTGATATTCAAACATAACAAATGGGTGTTATTCAGTCACCTGATACCTGTTCTGAATAGACATGGCCGTGAAAGTGTTTCAATGTAAACTCATTAGGTGGCAGAGCTGTACTTATCGCTGCACCTACTGATCGGGTTGTTGGCGCATTTAGTTTAAGTTACACGACGCGGAATCCGAGCACAGAGTTAACATTTAGTTTTGCGTCAAACTAGGGAATCCCCCTTGTAGAATATGAAATATGATACATCGAGCATATGGGGAAGATACATTATCGATAAGCCGTGTCTTTCAATGGCACAAAAGGCTTTAAAATAGAGTAGAAACCTTCGGAAACGAAGGCAATGTTGATGACCTTTTTTTTTTAATCCTAGATTTTTAGTACACCATAAATATCTGGTTGAAGGACAAGGAATGAACAGAAAGTTTTTCAGTCATGTGTTCAAACGTTTGTGTAAAACAAGTCGGTCGTGCCGTCCTGACTTGAGGGCATCTGGGCAGTGGTTCTTATTGCACCACAATGTAAGGCCCTATGCTGCTGTATCAGTCCAGGAATATATCACCAAACATCGTATCACTGCTTTACTACATCCCAACGACCTGTCGCTGTGTTTTCCCGTGTGAATGTTCCGTCGAAAAATAAGCGTTATGAAGTCATTACAGCAGTCCAAACGGCTGTGACAGATGTGCTGAGAAGCATCCCGGATGAAGCTTTTTCTGCTTGATGAGCTCAAGAGATGCTGGCAGCTGAGACTACTTTGACAAGACCTAGGACCTAGACGTAGGGGTTCGTACGTTGAGCAAATAATTTTTTTTCCAGTTTAGTCCCGAAATTTCTCAAACAGAGGTTTATACAAAATAAGACATAAATCTAGGGATATTTATACACATAAGAATAATCTACATACATGCCTGTATAAATAAATGTTTCTGAATAGATTCAAATTCGATACATTTCATCATCTATTTGGATTACTGGGATAGTTGAACTGAAATAGCATGGTCTGGGAATGATGTTCAGTTGGATCGAAAGGCGGTGTCAGAACCATTCGAAGAATGTTTCACAATTGCCATATACTTGAGTTTTAAGAAGCCAATGTGCACTCTTATAATCAACATGCACGGCAGTGCATGAGCCAAGTTCTTCACGTCAGAAAACGTCAGCACTGCCAGAAGCATGTTATACAGGAACAAGAGTTTATGGCAAAATCGACGATTTAGGGGCCCCGTAAGAAAAAAGATGATAAAGATAGGAATATGAGCTTTTGCCGTTAAGGAGATATGGTAAATATGTGAAGATGTACAAAATTTCATATTCGTATCTCACACTATATTCTAGTTGTGGACCCCTGAAATTGCACATATTAGGCTACCTGACTCACTCACTCACTCACTCACTGACTGACTGACTCACTCACTCATCATATTTTTTAGGGTGTTTGGAGTAAGCTAGAAACATAATTTGGTATGAAGGTAGAGGATGATAAGTAGATAAAGGAAAAATTCCGACATTTTGAAAAGGTCGCCATCTTCGATTCAAAATGGCCGCCAAACCTAAAATTTCAAAGAATACACAGCCTAAACGGCTAAAGATAGAACAGTGAAATTTGGTATGAAACTACATTATTGATAGGAAATTAAGAAAACTTTTTAAAAATTTGAAAAAGTCGCCATTTTGGATTCAAAATGACCGCCAACCCTAAAATTTTAAAGAATACACAGCCTAAACGGCTGCCGCTAGAATAATGAAATTTAGTTTGACAGTACAACATTATTAGTAGATTATGAAAATATTACAAAATATCTCTAAAGGCGCCATCTTGGATCCAAAATGGCGGGCGTCATAAATCCATTTTCCAACTGCTTGAGCCAGAGATACGAAATTTGGCATAATGATGTATTATCAAGAGTAGTTTAGGAAAACATAACAACGTTTTAAAAAATTCACCATTTTTTATTCAAAATGGCAGCCGAAATACCATTTTTCACATCGTTCGAGATAGAGAAATGAAATTTGGTATGAAAGTGTATCATCACGAGTATGTCACGAAAATATAAGAAAACGTTAAAAATGTGTCCATCTTTTATCCAAGATGCCCGCCTAAGCCCCACTTTATAACGACTGAAGCAACAGAAACGAAATTTGGTATGAAGGTGTACCATTACGAGTAGGTTAGAATAAATTTGGTTCGTCTCCCCTACTAGGGTGCAGTTCCCAACGGGAGCCTGATTGCGATAAAGGGGTGTGCCCCAGCGAGGCCATCTTGGAATTCTAGGGCCAGCGCCCCAATGAGGCGAAGTGAGCATATAAATTACACAAGTGTAAAAAGCTGCGAAATACGAGCAAAAGCATCAGGGGTGCAAACTGTCCAGTCAACTCGTTCAACCTTAAAAAGTGGTGAAATGGAATATGGATGAGCCTAGTTCCTCGCGTCAACTTCCAATACTCCTGCGTGTCCCACCAAGTTTTACTCGTCACAAAAGTTAGCACTGCCAGGAGCATGTTATACAGGCAGAATGTGGAAGTTTCCCCATTCGGACGCAGCGCTCTGGAGTATGAGGGAATATCTGCATCATGTGGGGCAGTGCACTGCAGATTCTGGTTGTGATAAAAAGACGCAGTTCCTCCAAACTCCTCAAGTTCGATGCGCGGCCTGCCGTTTGATTCTTGGCGCAGTGACACGAGCGAATCGAGGGGAGTATCAACACGTACGGCAGTGCATGCAGCCGAGTTCCGCGTGTCACAAAACGTCAGCATGCTATACAGGAACAAGAGTTTATTGCGAAATCAGCGATTTTGAGGTTCTGTAAGAAAAAAGATGTTAAAAATTGAAATATGAAATTTCGAAGTATGACGGTATATCATCACTAGTAGATTACAAAATATCTGCAAAGACATCATTTTGAATCCAAAATGGCTGACTTCATAATCCATTTTCCAGA
>JAGDQP010003396.1:0-22346 GCA_022664845.1 Lepisma saccharinum
TCGATAAGTACGTTCCTTCGACAGGTACTTTTCATCCGCAAATTATTTTGTTGACAGGTACGTTTCGTCGTCAGATCACTTTGTCAACAGGTACGTTTCGTGGACAGATCACTTTGTCAACAGGTACGTTTCGTGGACAGATCACTTTGTCGACAAGTACGTTTCGTTGAAAGCTCATTTTGTCGACAGGTATGTATCGTCGACAGCTCACTTTGTTGACAGGTACGTTTCGTCGACAGCTCATTTTGTCGAAAGGTACGTTTCGCAACAGCTCATTTGTCGATAGGTATGTTTGGTCTACAGATCGCTTTGTCGACAGGTATGTTTCATCAGCAAATCATTTTGTTGGCAGGTACGTTTCGTCGACAACTCACTTTGTCAACAGGTACGCTTCGTTGACAACTTGTTTGTCGACAGGTACGTTTCATTGAAAGCTCATTTTCCCCAAGGTAAGTTTCGTCGACAACTCACTTTGTTGACAGGTACGTTTCGACGACAACTCATTTTGTCGACAGGTACGTTTCGTCGACAGATCACTTTGTCAACAGGTACGTTTCGTCGACAGCTCACTTTGTCGATAAGTATGTTTGGTCGACAGCACATTTTGTTGACAGGTACGTTTCGTTGGAAGCTCACTTTGTCTACTGGTACGTTTCGTTGAAAGCTCACTTTGTTAGCAGGTACGTTTCGTTGAAAGCTCATGTTACCCAAGGTACGTTCCGTCGACAGCTCTTTGTTGACAGGCACGTTTCGTCGACAACTCATTTTGTTGACAATTACGTTTTGTAGACAGATCACTTTGTCGTCAGGTATGTCTCGTCGGCAACTCATTTTGTCGATAGGTAAGTTTTCTCCAGTAATAATTTTGTAAATATTATCAACAGCTAAAATTTTAAAGTATTCATTTGGCATACAGCTAACTACATATAATTAAATTTATATTCATGTAGCAAAGTAATCACCAAAATAACTAAATTTGTAATTTTCTTATTTCCTATACGTTTTACTTCTTTTTTCGATTTCGTATTTTACAGTGAAGGGTGTCGAGAGGAAACATGGAATGTCAAATTCTAGCAATTTCGTGCTGTATAACTCATTCTGTTGGGGAGAATTTGAACTATAAAACTATCAAAGAACGAACGAAAACACTTCTAAATGACCACAGGAGACAATATGAGCTTTGTTAAGCGATTAAGGTATTCAAACTTGATTTTCTCAATAAATCTGTTTTGTGAAATTACTTGTTTTCTCCCGTTACTCTTCAAGTATTCTGTAGACTACGTACGTTAAATTATGGCCAATATATGAACATTGTCACTGTTAAATAGAAAATCAAGTCATGATTTGTCTTTGTTATTATTTAGACAAGTTTTGACTGAATTCTTTAGAAAGTTTTTTGCTGTAGTCTCCAGAGGATATTAAAATTTACACTATGAAACATTGTTTCCCTTTAAGTTGTGTAAATTAAAAAAAAACTGCTGAAAGTGTAATAAAGGAACCTGGTCTTGTAAACCAATTATATAAAGTAAGTATGTTATGTCACATAACGGTTTTAATTTGTTATGGAGTATCATGAGCAAGAAATTTACAAAATAAAAATAAAACTTTTACTACTCGATGTTACAAATACAATTTATTATTTAGCTCGCGTATTAAATACATACTTAAAGCACAATACAAGGTTCCGACTACGTCTGTAGCCTTTATCAAGCGTACTGTTAAAATAATAGTTTTTTTTAAATATGTGAATATTTATTGTTGTTAGACCATATGTATTTGTTTCATAAGAACATGTTGATGACAATTATCCATTCCTGGTTGAAGCTTCCGTATTCGTTTTTATTAACATTATTCGGAATGTAGCAAATGCCATATTCTTCTCTATACACAATAAATGTAGCACGATTGATGTATGTGTGCGTGTATTGAAATTCGTGTTGAAGCACAGTAAAGAACTAAAGTCATTTAGTCCAATGTCCAATTTGTACAATTTCCATAGAAGGTGGGGATGGGGATGGGTCTCAGAATGTAGAATACCGTTTTTATCCGTTCATATCCCAGGCTTGGAGGATATTTTAGAAAGCAGAGCCAAAAAAGACTTTTGCAGAGAGGGGGAAATTCCATCCATCCCTCGCTACAAATCGAACACTAATTTAATAATTACTGCTCAACAGCAGATTGATTAATAAAGGAAACTATCACCACTGCAAGAGGTATTTGTTTACTATCTTTGAAATCTCAACAAAGAATCTACAGACGAAATATCATCCTTGAGATATAGCATAGTGACTAACAAGTTGAAAAATCCATAACAAGTTTCGACTCCGGATGAAACTTAAATTATTTTCTTAAAAAAGAAACTCTCCTAGGCTCAAAGAATTTTATTATTTCCTAATTTTTATTCAGTTAGTACTAGATGGTACTACCACTTAAGCGGTCTCTTTAGGATATCACTTTATTTCCTACTTTCCATCATTCATGTCTGTAGGTTCTTCGAGATAGTGGCTAGGTCTAAACGATTCCACTAACTGCATCAAATTCTAAGACAATTTTCACAAACGACATTATTTTCAAAACATGAAAATTAATTGAAGTCCTGAAACTTGAGTGACTTCATTATTTATTACTATATCGTAAACATTCATTGGGACTGCAATCTGTCGAATTCTAAGATTTTACCTGGTATGCAATGCATTTCAAAACCTGAAATGTCCGAAGAATACGAAATTCCCAAACGCAAATAACTTCCTAACTTGCTTTAAAATTAAAATGGGTTCGAAACTTACAGTAAATTCTAAAACCGGACTAAACGATAATATTTTTATAAGCAAACCTGAGTTGCGGCAAAATGCTGGAAATTTAGAAATTTAATTAATTCCTCATCATCAGTATTCCGCCGAAAAAAGCACTTCCTTGAAGGTAAGCTAAGCCTTCTCTATTCATCCCGATCTTGCTGTATCCTTTTTATTTCAACGTACGATTTTTCTTCCTTAATATTGTAAGGGAGTTAGATTTGTCTTCTTCCTTTTCCTCTCTTTCCCTCAATCATACATTGAATTGTATTCTTCAGTACGCAATCTCTGTGCAATCATTGTCATCTTGCTCTTCTTTATTGTCTCCAGGATTGTTCGTCCCTCGCCTACTCTCTTCAACACTTAATTTCTTATCTTCTGCATTCAGCTGGCTTCTCTAGTCCACTGTTCTCCATGTCTACATTTGAAAGGTTTCGTATTTTCTTTCTTCGTTTCGTAGTCTCCACGTTTTTTCTCCATACAATACTATATACAAAGCATTTAAATTATGTTCTTAACTCTTTGTTCATCCATCCGCAGAAGAGTGAACGAGTGTTTCGCCATCGCTATTCTCACCTTTATTTCCTTTTCACAGTTTACATTCTAACTTACAATACTCCATAATATATTCTTTAATGATATATTTAGAATGGGCGAAAGTCTATAAAAAATCGACCTTTCTTGTCGTCTGAAGGCCCTTTCCGGACTTTAGGGCAAAAAAGCAAGGAAAAATTAATATTCTTTCATTTACTTTTTCACCCTATTTTCCGAATTTTTCGTGAAATTTATACCAATGCATTCTTTCGTTTATGATGACAACAAGGCCTAGCTGATTTCTCTGCTAGTATAACAACACGTACACAGTGAATCAAGAATGAAAACATGACAATGTAAAAATACATGATTTTTACATTTTTCTTCTTTAGTTCACAATGTTTCGTGGTGTCCTCATATCTTGCAACGTTAATTTAACTCATTTCCCGACGTCATACAATGACGAAATTAGCACAGTAAAATATGATATTGTTACATTCAAATATTATTATATTTTAAAAGCAAATATTTCTTTTTAATATGGACTTCTTTATCATAAAATAAATGATAGCCTGCAACGATCTGTCGTTTGACTGGTTCCAGAACGCTTTAGTATTTGGGTCGGTAAGAAAACATTAACGTCAGAAACAAAATATGCGAAGACCGAAATAACTCGAAAAAATAAACAATACACTCTTTAAAGATATACGTTTCTTAAACAATTCGTACTAAAAAGTGAAAATAATTTTGTATATGAATGACTAAAAAGAAAAGCACGGAGCGCGCCAATTATTTTAAAGTGACTGTATATGAGAGCGCACGCCATGCTTTTCTTTTTACTAATGCATAAATCATATTTTTCACTTTTCTAATATGAATTGTTTTTTTAAAAGTATGTCTTAAAAAGTAGCTTTTATTATTTTTTCACTCACATCACTTTGAGTAAAAAGAAAATTTGAGGTAACTACTGAAAGATTATTTATGAAGTATTATGATTAATTCATAGAGATGTCTGGTAGGTTTACTGTAATCAAAATAATCTTGTCCGTACAAGGAAAACACACCACACTAGGAATTTTGAAAGTGGAAATTTCATTACAAGCAAAAATTTCCATTTTACACTCAATTTTTCCTGATATAGATGTGGTAAAGCTACTGAATTTATATACTCTTATTCTATGGTCTACTGTGCTTCGAACTAGAGCTCGTTCGTGATTCTATGACAGTAACATCCAGACCTACCGTCATTTAACCCGTTCGTCTTCGTATTTGCCTTTTTAAACTATTAATTTTCTTAATCGGATCAATCATTTATAATTAACCTGTATAATAACCTTACGGGCGATCTCACTCGAAGTCTAAAAGCTATTTTGCGCGAGAACAAGTTTCCGGACCATCCACTTTACATGAGTGATATTTTTTTTCGAACACGAGTGTCGAAGAGAAAAGAAGAAGCCGAATAATGAATGGAAGCTTAGAAACAAGTTAAAATTGTTTTATTTTATTTACATATTAAAAAAATATAACTATACGGTAGTTGAAAAGTCCAAGATCGTGCAGATTTTAAAGCTAGTAATAGCTTGCATTCTTTAAATAAAATAACGTTATGCATTATTTAATTTTTTTCTCTATATGCTTCAAAAGAATGACTGAATAACCAGTTTGTCGACAGCAGTAATTCAATTTATTGATAACACTGATCAACCCTCAAAAAACACTGTTCTATCAAATAGCACATAGGCATATAAGTAGGGTGATGGCACCTCACTCCACTTTGTGGAAAATTGCACGGTTTTTTCATACCTGGCTGACAGTAAGGAGTCCATTTCAAAGATCTGTACGTTACGCGATGTCGCATTTTTAGTTGTATTTTATGAAAGGCTACGAGCTGTATAATGAGTTGTTGAAGCCTCTACTGTAACTATCTCTAAAAGGGCTACCTCAATTTAACATAGCAGAAATTACATGTCGTCTAGGCTATCTACGAAGCTCTTTTTGCAACCTTTATTTAATCTAGCAGAGATTACAATAATTTTCTATAACACCTAGTGCACAATGCTACGAGCTATTCCCTATTTAACATAGCAGAAATTACACAGATACTCAGGAATGTATGCCAGTTAACTCCATCTAGTACACCAGTGCACGATAGTCTACGAACCCCTATTTAGCATAGCATCGACTACACGCCCTCTAGGCTATTTACCCTAGCCCGAAAAAACATATACGAAGCTCTTTTGCAACCCACACATCACAGAGGCTGCAGGTATTATGAATATGCAGCAAGCATATTATTAAATTACGCTATTAC
Source organism: Lepisma saccharinum (assembly GCA_022664845.1). NCBI lineage: Eukaryota > Metazoa > Arthropoda > Insecta > Zygentoma > Lepismatidae > Lepisma > Lepisma saccharinum. The sequence continues at coordinate 5,638 of JAGDQP010003396.1, forward strand.
ATAGCAACCATTAACGAGCCTCTTGCTCTCTAACACATTTTCCCCCCGAGAAGCTTCCAGAAACGTAAGTCATTGCTCTCACACTCAGCGCAACACTTGCTCTGGGTAATAACCTCATTCCTCAGTCCAGTCTGGGATATTACAGTGGTAGGAAGTAATACGCTAATGCTCAGTGAACCAAACTATAGTGAATAGTTGTGAATATTGGTAAGTGAAAAAATACTATTTTGTGCATGCTTACTAGTTTTTAAATATAGTATTGAAATGTGCGTGTAATTTCTATTGTTTTGAAATTCGTATATTTAGCAATTTCTTCCCATACTTTGTCTTCTTTACACACAGAGGTGCCATATTGGAAGTGCAAACGTACATAAAAAATATGATCGTGTTGAATAGCTGAAACCCATTTTTCTGCATGTAACACACACACACATAATGCGACGCGTATCGCCTTTGTGTATGAAGAAGATAAAGTATAGGGTGAAATTGCTAAATATATGAAATTGCTTACATGCTCATTGTAGTCAATTACGTTGATAACCTATAGTTAGCGCTAAAAGTGTTAGTTTTGAGTGGAAATTACAAAACGAAACAAAACTGTTTATATTGTTAATAATAATAATAATAATAATAATGTCTTGTTCTAAAAGACAAAGAAACAAGAACATAAAGTATTAATATAGTCCAATTGACGAAATATTATTCTACTCCTGTCGCTACACGCACTCTTTTTTTACTATTCGCACGCATACATATTTCAAAAGTAACACAAGGTAAGATAAAATATTCTAACTTTGAAGACGATATTCGCAGAAACATTGCAACTAGAAAATGCAATAGTTAAACAACTGTTTCCAATAATAATATTTGCCTTTAAGAACGTTAAAAGTGCTAGTTAATAGACAGCGCATACATTTTAGTTTCTTCGAGAAGGATATTGCACCAGGGGACTAAGTTACACTTCCTCTACCACGCTCTTCCTTTGAAAAGTAAGTCAAGGCATCTCTATTTAATTTATTCTACAAACACATGTCACGTGCAATGACAAGAGCTTTTTAAAAGCCTCACGTAGGTTCTACGTGTAGTGTTGTTGTTTAGGAGAGAGTGTTTCACTCTTCATGTCGTCCATTATTATTATATTTTTAAAACAGAAATTTCCTTTCTTTAAATGTTTATAAGTAGGAGATGGAGGAACTGCAAAATGCGTGTTTATATAGGCCTAATACGGGGTTCAAAACCGAGATCGCATTTGCTGATGTTTTTTTATTAAAAATACTCGGAATGCTATTAGGGAATGCAATCTGTATTCAAGTTGGAGAACATATTATTAGCATGATTCTACAGTATGTGAAACGGTAATAGCCTATTATCGAAAAGACCGTCCTAACCATCTATAGTTACTTGACGGTAACATACTGATGTTGTTGATAAAAACGGTAATAGACTATTATTGAAAAGACCGCCCCATCCATTTATAGTAACTTGGCGGTAGCATACTGCTGTTGTTGATGAAAAGGGTAACAGGCCATTATAGAAAGACCACCCTATCCATTTATAGTTACTTGACGGTAGCATACTGAAACTAGCACTAGTTTTTGTAAACGAAATAGCATACTGTTAATAATTTTTATGTTTTTCAATTATTTACAGATTGTTGTTGTTATTGTTAAACGTTGAGGGTTACGAAAAATGTCCCAGCCGTTCTATAGTAAAATGGAAGCTAATCATATTAGTATTATACATCAGGTTGTTAGAAAATATTAAAAAAATCGTATAAACGAAAAAATGATTACAGCGCAGCAATTCCAAGCCCCACCGGATGAGAACCCAATTAGCTGGTTACGACAGGGAATAGCACAACTATTAAATATTTTAATACATGATGGAAATCCACACCATTAAGAAGAATTAACTCTATGGAACCAGGATAACCAGATAGGTCGGTCTGGTTCTCGTTCAGAGATGCGTCGAATATGAACTAGTACTTCGTTTGACTGGCACTAGAAAAAGTGGTGCAGTCAAGTGCTGTGTTCATGCAGCAGGATAAGTTTGTGGTGGATTTTCATATTGCGGAGCTACCTGTATGGGAGGGATGACCAAAACATAATTTTACATCCGACGAAGAATATATGAAAAGGTGTAATGGCATTGTAGTTATTAAGAATACGGGTAGTAGTTGTCTTGCACATGCCCTTGTAGTTGGTAAAGGATTAGTTGACAATAAAAGGGATAAAAGGTAAATCTGCTTTATTATCAACAAAGAAAGAAATTTATAACCTTAAAAACAAATATATTATGTAATAATGGCGGTGTTGTTCTAAAAAAATGATGATGGAATACCGGAATTAAAAAAAACATGTTTTTTTACGAGATTACACTATCACTGTGTATGATGGTCTGATGGGTGAGAAAACCCCTTTCAGGGAGCGAGTGAGGCAAGGAAAATTAATTTACTATGTATAAATAATCACTACAATGTGATTACAAGATTAGCAGCTGCCTTTAGCTGTTCATATTTCTGTGATGCTTACTATAAAAATATAGTAATTAAGAAAGGCATACAGCACAGTGTACGGCGTTAGGTAGTAAATGCAGAAAAAGACCGGCGTGTAGAACAAACATCAGAAATTCTAAACTGCAAGGAACGTAACCTCTGTTTTTATGGCGACGAGTGTATGCAACATCACAGTCAATGGGAGCTACGTTAAAAATTAAAAGTCTGCAGATTATGTCTTAAGGCCTATGCCGTTAAACCAAATAGAAATGCCCACCAATGTGGTGAGAAATAATGTATAAACTGTGAAAATATATCTCACAACCATTTATGTTATATCCGCCCCAGCGTCAATATTAGCATTAGTGTCAAAAAGGGGTTAATGGTATTTTACGACATTGAATGTAGACAGGATGAGGTGGTAAGGGAAGGTTTGAATGAACACACACCAAACCTACTAGTTTCACAACAGGTGTGTTATCAGTGTTTAAATAGTGGAGAGAATACATCATGTAGCATGTGTATTAGAAAAGAGCATATTTTCTACGGTCAAAAACTTTGTGATAGATTTTCTAAATTATCTAAGCGTCAAGCCTAAAGATATTAACAAAATTTTCTGTGTTGCACATAACGCAAAAGGGTATGACACACACTTTATTCTACGCACAATGATTTCTACTAAACAGTGGACCCTTAAGGTAATTATGACAGGTTTTAAAATACTGTGTATGGAGTGTAAATATTTAAAGTTTATCGACAACCCGAATTTCTTTCCAATGCCTCTGGCTAAATTGGAGGAGGCGTTTGGTATTCCACACGGTAAGGGGTATATTCCCCATTATTTTATCACGAAAAATAATCAGCAGTATGAGGGTCCAGGAACCAATCCAAAATATTACGGGTATGAGTATATGCAGAAGGAGCGCAATTTTTTTGCACGTCTATAACACGTATTTATCAAAACAAACATTTAAGTGTAAAGAGGAACTAATACGGTACTGTCGTTTAGATGTAGAACTACTAACAAATGTCTGTGTTAAGTTTGTGGTGGAATTTAAAGAAATAACAAATGTCAACCCACTGGTCGAAGCAATTAGTATAGCTTCTGCGTGCAATTTAGTGTATCGTCGTAATTTTCTTAAAGAAAAATCAATTGGTATTATTTTAATTAATGGGTATCGCTGGGCCAATCATCAATTTGACGAGGCAATACAGTGGTTAATAGACGAGGAGAAAAGTTTTGGAATTACAATCCAGCATGCGGCCAATGGTCGAGAAATGGTTCTAAATTGTGATTTTAAAGTAGATGGTTACGACTACATAGATAATCAAATAAACATACGGAAGTATGTAGGGTGTTTTTTTACCACGGCTGCCCTAAGTGTTATGCAATGGGGCGTAACAAGCCCCATATAATGACCCAGATATTACACTCGAGCTACGATATGAAATTACTGTCAGAAAAAATGCTCGCCTACAAGAATTAGGCAATATTGTTCATGAAATGTGGTAATGTGCTTGGAAGTGAAACTCGCCCGAAACCGTCCCAATGCTGAGTTTATGGCAGAACACCCAATATGCAGGAAAGAGACCATTAGACCGAGGAATACGCTATACGGTGGTCGGTGTTCTGCCGTGAAATTATATTATAAAACAGCAGAAGGGGAGGAGGTACATTATGTCGACCTCATTTCCTTATACCCATTCTGCTGTAAGGTGACAATATACCCTATAGGACACCTATTGAAAATCAATATGGGCGCCGACCGTCCTGCTATTGATAAATTTGAGAGGATAGTGAAATGCACGGTACTGCCACCACAACATCTGTACCACCCCATTCTCCCATTTCGCAGTGGAGTAATGCTACTGTTTCCTCTATGTCGTTGGTGTGCAGAGACCTTGAATACGGCAGCTGAGTGTAATCATAGTGAAGAGGTGAGGGCCCTAACCTTGGTAGTCGATGAAGTGCGCAAGGCTATTGAGATGGGATATACCCTGTTGGAGACGCACGAGGTTTGGAAGTACAGGGTAGTACAGTATGACCCGGAGACGAAGAAAGGAGATCTCTTTACAGGGTACTTAAATTTATATATGAAACTTAAAACCGAATTCCAGGGCCGGCCCCAATGGTGTACCACTACTGAAATACAAGATAAATTCATTCGGGACTATTATAAGCGGGAAGGAGTAAAATTAGGCCGTGTGAAAATGGGGGGAAAGAATAAAGCGTATAAGAATATTTGTAAAATAGTTCTAAACTGTTTATGGGGTAAATTTTCTCTAAATGAAAATATGATCCATACAGACATTATACGCGAGCCTGCGAAATTCTTTGATAAATTAACAGATAACAATATAGAGGTGGCGCAGGTAATACCGGTTGATGAAGATTCGTTACTATTAAATTGGCACCTGTTGGACGAAGTCAATGTGTGTCTGAAAAACACAAATGTTCTTATAGCGGCATATATCACTATCCACGCTCGGTTAGAACTGTATAATTACTTAGAAGAGGTTGGAGAAACGCGATATATATGGACACGGACAGCCTTATTTACGTGGTTAAACGGAGGGCATAAAATTACCTGCAGGTGATTATTTTGGACAATTAAAGATGAATTAGAATCAGTAGGCTCCAATGCATTTATTAGGGAGTTCTGTAGTGGTGGCACTAATAATTATGGGTACCAGGCAGCTAGCTCTAAAACAATATAAAAACTGACTGCAAAGTGAAAGAAATTACACGAACGCCCAAACAATGAATTTTGAGCAAATTAAAAATAAGGTATTTAATAACGCCCCTGCTGTGAATGCAGTAAATCCACAAAAGATCGGTGGAACTAAAGATAGTAAAATTATCACTAGCCCCAAGATTAAAATTTACCAGATGGTACGTACTAAACGAAAAAGGGTTGGAGATAAATACGATACAGTACCGTATGGGTTTAAACGACCTCGACTACAATAGGGTCTCTGTGTATAGGTATTAGATTTGACGATGAAAATTGGTACATGATGGATAATAGGTAAATATTATATGTTTTATTTTTCTCAAGTATATAAGAGAGAAAAATGGAGTGGAGACACTCATGTACATACATTATAGCTGGCCCCACGGCGTGCGGGAAATCATATTTTGTCAAAAGATTTATCGATCAGTACAGTAATTTATTTAAAAATATAATATGGTCTTATGGCGAGAGGCAGCCTTTGTACGAGACTTTATCTGCGTTCACCTTCATAAAGGGTTTGCCCTGTATAGAAGATTTTTCACCGGACACAGGCCCCCATCTTATTATAATTGCCGATTTAATGCGTGAGTGTGATGGCCAGATTGTTGACTTCACCGTAATTTAAGTGTTATGTTTATTACTCAAAATATACTCCACCAGGCCAGAAGTATGCGAGATACTTCTTTGAACAGTTACTATATGGTACGTTTTAAAAATTCTAGAGATCGGGCTCAAGTTAATTATCTTGCCAGACAGTTGTATCCTAATAATACAAAATATATACAGAGCCCTACGATGACGCAACCCAAAATGCTTATGGTTACCTACTATTTGATTTAAAACAAAATAGCGCTGAGGAGCAGCGTGTTCAAACAAATGTTTTCTCCTCCGATTATTTTAATTATGTTTATGTACCTATAAAATAACTTCAATATGTTATATATTTTAACAACTATTTTTTTACTATAGCCGTTAGAGTAGAAAGATAGAAAAAAATATTACTAAGACTTAGCAAAGGCAAAACCTAAAGTACGTAAGGCGATATTGCAGAATGCAGATTCCGAATTAATTCGTTCTATTTGTGAATGTTCCTATTACGTATTGCAAGGAAATATTCCGTTAAATAAAAGAGAGAAAATAGATTGCGGAAATATAAAAATCAGCTTAGGTATTTAGTAAAGAAAGACCCGACGCTGAAACAAAACAAAAAACGAATAATTATTCAATAATGAGGTTTTCTCATATCACTGCCTCTCCCTATTCTATGGGGTTTACTTTCTAGTCTAATTAAATAGTAATTATGCAGTATGCGAAAAAAACTTATTTTAATCTCACCAGAAAATCTACATCATTATCAAACCATATAAAATATCAATGATGAGAAGAAAGAAATTTTAAATAATAATAGTATGATTAAAGTCGATTTAAACGATATGCAAAGTCTACAAAAATGTAATGACGGTATCGCTATATTTTAACAGTAATGGATTTATTTAGTCGCTATGCATGGGCAGTACCTGTTCGTAGTAAACCTGGTGAAAATATCATAAAAGCATTCGTGAAAGTATTTGCATCTAACCCCAGGCGTAAAACTGTACGTCTACAAACAGATAAAGGTACATAGTTTGTTAACAGTGCATTCCAGACGTACTTAAAAAGCAACATATTCATTTTTTCACACCCCAAAACCCCAACATTAAGGTAAGTCTCGTAGAACGTGTAAATCGCAGCTTGAAGCAGAGAATATGGCAATAGTTTACAGCGAAGAAGGCACCACTAAATAGATGTTCTTCCACGATTATTTCGTGGATGTAATTCTTGGCCACACGCAGCACGCTGTTTCAGAGTGAAGAACTTGTATGAAGTGAAATCAACTTTAAATTTGTAAGTCAAAAAAACACCCTCGAGAAGTTTCCTAAACGCAATTTCTTAATTGGATTCAACGTTGACGTAAACGTATTGAAAATAGTGGAGACATCAGTTTCGGGTATACCAACCGCCAGTCCGTGAAGCTATTGTAACGGTCCATGGCAAATTAGTATATTTAAATAATTAACGTTTATTTTGTACATGTCAACATTTCAAACTTAAGAACAACTTACATTCCCTTTCCAAAATAACGGGAATCTAAGGATGTTCTGTCATCTCTTGATAGTAAAATAAACCTCTAATTTACTTGCATCTTACTGGCGGGCCTTTAAAGTTTTTCCCTGTAGTTTACAGGCCCGTGAGAATTAAAATATCCAAAAACGTTGCTTAGGTACACTTACGCAGGGGGTGTTCATCACAATTTTGGGATGCGCTGGTGTCCTTTCGGAAACCACACCTCCTTTAGTCACAGGCGGATAGCGCATAGGAAACTTCTTAAGAGCTGGTGGGAAATAATTTATTGTGCCCTTTTAGATAGTAACTTTTGGATAAAATCATAATCTGATATAATATACGCTATATTGCCTACAATATGAGACTAATTTGGTTTCAATACTTGCAGTACTTTAAGAACTACGGCCTGTTATTTCAGTTGGATAGTATTTTTTTTATCCGTAAATAATTTATTATGGATGTTTGAATGGGATTTTTTTATATAACAAAATCTTTAGTATTCTACACTACGTTGGCTATAATATGAGACTCATTTGGTTTCAGAAGCTCCAGCACTTTCGGAGCTACAAGGAAAACTTAATTTGGTACCAATTTATCCATTTATTTTATTACTATAAGAGTAGCTGATAGTCGACACTTTGACGGAAAATTGCACGAATTTTCAATACCTGGCTCATAGTAAGGAGTCTATTTCCCAGGGCTATACGATGCGAGGTGTCGCATTTCTTAGTTGTATTTTATAGAAGCCTACGAGCTGTATAATGAGTTGTTGAAACCTATACTGTAGCTAACCCATCCAAGGCTCGATCTCAATTTAACATGCACTCTAGGCTATCTACGAAGCTCTTTTGCACCCTTTATTTAACATAGCAGAGATTACAACACGGCTACGGTATTCCCGCTCACATAATAAACCACACAGTGCACGATAGGCTACGAGCTATTCCCTGTTCAACATAGCAGAAATTGCATGCCCTCTAGGCTATCTACGAAGCTCCTTTTTCAACCCCACACAGCACAGAGGCGACGAGTAACCCAACAGTGCACGATGGCATAAAAGAGTACGAAGCTCTTTTTTAACCACTACAGAGGCTACGGTCCAGCCCCAAGCAGAGATTACAACAGTTACTATACCACACAGTACACCAGTGCAGGATAGGCTACGAACCCATATTTAACATAGCAGTGATTAACATAAGGTCTTTTTCAATCCACACAGCACACAGGACGTAAGTATAACTCACTAAAGGAGTAATTACATATCCTCTAGGCTAGCTAGCTAGCCAATGCCTAGTTTCCAGCACAGCACAGAGGTTACCAATAACCCGCCCTCTAGGCTAGCTAACCTAACAGAGCCAAAGTCAAATTTGAAGTCAGTTTGCTAATGTCAAATATTTAACCGTGTATATATCGTAAGCGGCGAGGCATATCGTAAACGGGGAGATTCTGTTTTCACATTTGGTATGTGGGCATCGAATAGTATATGAGAGAAAAGTGGTAACCTCGAGATCAAAGGTCAAATATTTAACCGTGTATATCTCGTAAACGCTGAGACATATTAAGATTGTTTTCACATTTGGTATGAAGGCATCGAATAGTATATGCAAAGGAAACGGTCACCTCGAGGTCAAAGGTCAAATATTTAACCGTGTATATCTCGTAAACTGCTAAACATATTAAGATTCAGTTTTCACGTTTGGTGTGAGAGCATCGAATAGTATATGCTAACCTCAAGGTCAAAGGCAGCTTTTATTATACCAACTTATGAAAAAATAATAAAAATAATGATTTTAAATATTTCTTGAAAGAAAGTCAAAATGATAGCAATTTTTAAAGTTCTTTATTTCTCATTTTCTTAGAGTATACTCGTTGATTTCTTAATCTACGTAATTGATAACCTTTATATAATCTTAACAAAGTTTTGCTATCAGCTATATTTCAAGTGGTTGCCAAAAAGTAGGTATTTTGGAAGGACGTCAAAATGATATATATATATATAATACACAGCCATATTCAATCCACTACTGAATGAGGCCTCTCCCGGAGGGAGGAGGTGGTCTACTGCTTCCACACTGACCAGACGTGTTGGGAGAGGAGAGCCGAAGCTCTCAACTGTGATCGCTACCTCTTTATCCAGGTAGCTCCCCATTTGGCCTCTCAACGCTTGTTGGACGCCGCACAGGCAACACCATCCAGAGTACTGCAACGGTCACCCGTCCAAGCACTGACCAGACCCAGAGCTGCTTGACTTCGGTGATCTTACGGGAACCGGTAGACTAGCTCGGCTAAGGCGTTGCCCATATATATGAAAAGGGTTTACGGATAACTTTTTCTTACGCCAGGGACTATTCTCATATAGGAATAAAGCATAATATCGCTAGTGTTGGCTGTTGAGAATTTATTTAAGAAGTCCTGTAGTGAATAGCCAGATGCACGACAGGCTAAATAGAGAAAACAGTAGTGTCCACAGAATTGAGATAAATCACCTTGAATGCGTCTATTTTTCCACGTATAAAGTAAACAGTTGCGTTTCAGAAACTACTAGAACTGAAATGCATTATGTAAATGCTTTATTTTATAACTACACACTGAATCTAGGTATTACATAACACTAAATGTATTTTTCGCTTTTACCTTGTAACGCCTGAAATAGTTTTAAAAATTAGCAGAAAATAATAGTTTGTTTAGACGGAAATAGTAAGCTCATCCTTAATAACTATATGGATTAGTCACTTTTGGCGTTTAGCCTCGTGCGTGTAATTAAAGACTGACTAAAGCATAAACACATTCTGCGATCTACGTTGGAGCTCTGCCAAAGCATATAGGAGACAGATTTAGTTAGTTCCTACAAAAATCAGATCATTCACTTATATGACTCCAAATATATATTTCATCTCAAATACAAGGAATCATTCTGTTTTTGTTGTAATTTTGCATTCTTATTTTCTATCTTTTAATTTATTTGTATATTATCTTGTAACATTAAACTGTTTATGCCTTCTGTAAACGGAAATGTATATCTGTATTGAATAAATGCATAAGTACATAATAAACGAATGATGCAAAAGGTTTTTCTAGAATCACTTAATGTTCTATTTCTGTAATGACATTCGCCAACAAGATAAGTATTAGTAATTTATCCAGCATTTTTTTCTCTGAAGGAAGTGTTCTCCTTACTAAAGTATTGCCAACAACTTGGAATATAAAATCCTTAGAACAAGCACAGAATACCACCAAATCTTGCGAAAAGTTGTTAAATGAAAGTTACTTAAAATTATGTATACATGTAAATGCATGTATAAGAAAAGTCCAGACGCCTATCCAGAATCAGGTGTTCTTCCCCTCAGACAAATGAGATGAATGCAGGGATGGCAATCAAAGCCTCTTACCTTGTTAGTAAAATGAAGAAATGGACTTAAGACGAAACCCTTATATTTCTGACATTTATTAAAATCTATTTCAAAAATACAATACACTATCAGTATTTTAAATTCTAACACAGAACAGGGAAGAATAAAATTATGTGTTTCGCAATCCATCCTCCAACAACCATCACTTTGCATACGAAAAGTGTCCACTCAACACATATATGTTGTGCTGTTGGAAGCGGTTCTGGTAAGTGCATTTGTTTATGCGGCTGTGCTGTATGATATACCAGCATAGACGTTTAAATAAACGAGTAACACTGAACGAGTTCTTAAAATGTTCTGAATGAAGTATTCTGGCATAGTTGAAAGAACTTATTGAACCCGTCACTAAAAATCAGTTTCTGGCACGCGCGAGAATTCAGTACTTTGATAATTTATTATATTTTTCAAATGCTACTTTCAAAACTTACTTGACCCAGTAAACTTCAATCAGGGTGTTATTTATACAGGTAATTTCCCTATCAGCACACATGTTTTCTCTGGTACCTTAATTTGCCAATTTCCTTGTAGGTAAGGAAAAACGGTGTATTTATGTCCTGTACTATAATTGGTGCGGATATGGTTAAGTATTAATTTCCAACTATCTCTTTCGGGGACAAATAACACCCTAAATTTAATAATCGCTTAACTCCCAACGGTAACATTAAAAATACACTAATCGGAAATCGCAATTTTTGTCACTAAAACAGAATTCAAACTCCTAAAAATAGTGACTTCCCCCAAAATCGGCATCACTGAGGCTAAATTTCTAGCTCTTATATGCAGTTTTCCAAATGATATTACTATAAAGCGGTCACCAGTAGAAGAGGACCAAAATACGTACAATTTGAAACCGGTTTTGTGGTATATAGAAATAGACGTAGCAGGTTCTGGTGGTTGCAGAGAAGTGCTAGAGGGGTGGTGTATATCCTCCTGAACTATAGAGCCTGTATGTAATGATGGAGAAGATATGTATTAATTAGTGAATTATTATTATTTAATTATTTTTTTAAAATTGAATTGTCCGTCACCAACATATTAAAATAATATAACGTTTGAGAAATGAATGTTCAAATGAACTTGATATTAAACTTTAATTATTATAACATTTTTTTACCCTGTACTCTTCATTGGTTGTAGAAATTCATTTATTTAACATAAAAATAGTTGGAATAAATTTTATTTCCGTGGATTCGTTCATTGGAAATTTTGCAGATGTGTTCTTGTCTGTCTGTCTCATACTGTTAATCTGTGTGTATAGTCCCTTATGGTCAATGTCAGCGAATGTGGATTTTTTCTTAGCCAATAGAAATAGTGACATTGTAACTGTTTCCGGAAGCTGAAGAAAATATAAATTATGATTGTTTTTTTGTGGACTTAACGGTTTATCGCTATTTCGGGAAAAGTGTTTTAATGTATGAACTCATTTACTAATGCAAAATAGCTGCTCTTCAAGAATGCTATTCGGTTTCTGAGTGATCCATAGTAAAGTGTTCTAAAGAAAAATGCGCCTGATTCCCCTACTGTCGCCAGTTTGTCTATCTTGTTCAATGGCCAAGACATTTTGTGAACAAAAAGACATTTGTTATTAAGTTTTATGGGGATCTTTAAAAAGAAAAGCATATAGCGATATGCGTTTTGAAAATTGATTTTTAATGAGGTCTCAGGTACAGGATTGTAATCACAGGCAGATTCATCTAATTACAGAAGCGTCCATAAATATGTTATTTATTACACGGTGATGGAAATACCATTTGAAATCTAGCGGAATTTTTTTATGTTTTCTCTTGTGTATCAGAATTTGAACTAGGCATGCATTTATGAGGGTCAGGAAACATACTGTACGTAGCGGAAACCTTTTAAAAGCATAATGAGAATAGAATTCTTTTCTTGGCGCTGCTGACGGATATTGTGGAAAGAAGTTACAATTATATAAATACTTGGAATTGACCCTTCGGCTTTAATGTTTGTTCAGTTTTCTGTTGAGAAGTGTTTGAATTGTGTTCTACAGAATACGTTCAACTTAGACTTCGTGTTACAAGATTACAGACATTTGAGAAAAGGTAAGCAGTTTATTTAAATTATATTTTAATAGACCTTGAAGAACATTTTCTATATGACTTCACATTTTAGTTAGCGCAAATCAAAAGCATACATGATCCAGTCAAAAATCCAGCATTGCTTCTTTCATTATAAATTTTAACGCCTTACAAATAATTTCCGAAATACTTGCGTACAGAATTCGAACCCAGAATACTTAAGTCAATGGACTTTTGCATTTTGATGATATAACTGAATTTAGAACTTGAACTTGAGTAAATTAGATTATACGTTGAGAAAGTCTTTACTGAAATTTGATATCACCAATAAGAGTGTTAATTGGAGACAGATAAATTTCAATAAAATAGTTTCTATCTTTGTATCACATTAATATCTGAAACGATTACTTTACTACGAAAGTATAATGAGTTGTACCATTTGAAAATACATAAATAGTTATTACTGCTGGACACCAACGCAAGTGAAATTCGCTTGCCTACACCTTATTATTGTACACGGGGGTATAATTATAGTCATGTTGGTGTTCTGTTCAAAGGCAGCTTTTGACCTGCAGCTTTAGGTGAACCACTTGTGATTTAGCAGTGCCTTGTCGACACAAAAAATAATGAAAATTGTTTTGTTGTTTGATTTGTTTCTCATAATACGTTTACTATTGATAGCAGTTATGTAAATATTAAAGAATGATCATCAACCGAGAGAAATGACGAAACATACCTTTTAAATATTTCTTATACATTTGTTACTAATTTATTTCAAATGCTTGTTTCTTTGAAGAGAATGAAAATTTTCAGGCAATCACTTTAAATTTTAAAATATTAATCGGTTCCACTAGAATGAGGCAGCGATTATTATCAAATTATGATAGGACCCCCCCCCCCCGAAACTGAAACATAACGCACAGAATTCCTGTTGATTTTAAATAGCTTTGAAATAAGACCTGTACGTACATACTAAATAAAATTTTCTATTTTCAGGTAATTATAATTGATCGACTCGTCGGAGATTGCCAGCCAGCAGGACCAGTTGTGAAATTAGGTGAGTTTGTTAATTATATATCTTTGGATTTTAAATTTACATTTACGGCAGTCTTTATTATTTTCTTGACTAGAAATCAAACTTAACAATTTCATAAAAATATTATTTATGGCCTTTTGGTATTTTAGGCTCAGACTGTGAGGTCGATAAAAAGTTGAATTATAGCTTGCTGCAGAAATTGTATTTATTTTAGCCTTTAGGCATCTTGGGCTCACGGGGTATGTAAATAAAAAAGTAAATAAAAATGTAAAAATGTATGATATCCTGGTATGTAATTAAAAATTTATTTATGGCCTTTTGGCTCAGGCCGTTGAGACTACAATTTTTCATAATGTTCATTGGTGTCGGAATGAAGAACACTTGATGATTGTCCATAAGAAATGTTACATGATCCAACCAAATTAAAAGAGAACCCCTATTTGAAGTGAGGAATATAGTTTATGAAATATGCATTTTGAGCTAACATTGTTTGGTTCTTATGTACACTTACTCTTTACCTAAGACAATATTTTAAAAATACTTATGGTCTTTTTCCTGTAAATTGCGCGACCCAAAAAAGTAATTGTTGTGTATTTATGCCTGGCGTTTTGAGGTACAGCCATCTATAGTAGTGTTTCTGATATTTTTAGGAAGGATCTACCCCACTTCAGTTTGTACCATAGTCCAAGACAATGTAGAATGCTACCTCCACATTTCCCATGCATCGTTTATGGCGTCTGCTTAAAGGGGAACAGTTATATTTCTTGATACTCTTTTGTGAAGCTAAGAATTGTAAAACAGTGTTCCCAAATACATAAATGTTTTTTTTCTGAATAGGTACAATTGTTATTTTTTATTCTAACTATAGCGTAAGCAAGTGTAGAAGATGTTCTGCTTATGAATTTAAAAGTATTGTATTGGCTTTCACCATTTTAAAACCAGCCAACTTTCTGTATAGACACACCCTATTCAAATTGATTTATGGCCTTTATACAAGTTTGACTCACGCTTCATTTGTTATGTGTTTAATCTAGCTTAAGTGGAATCGAGTGTACCTAACATATTTGAAAGTATTCTATTGGCTTCCATTATTTTTTATAGCAGCCATCTTTCTGTATAGGCACACCCGATTCAATTTTATTTATAGCCTTCAGGCAACTTTTACTCACGATGATATTCAAAATATTACTTTCCAGTGTTTACAAACGTGTTTAATGCTTACCTTTTTGTTGTATTCCTACCGACTTTGGTCGAGGAAAAAGAACAAGTTGTTTTTCGATGGCTCATAGATTATTTTCTATAGAAATCAAAGGAGGGATTTGAACCTGTAATGGTGTCTTAGCGGCTATGTGTTATAAGTGTAAGATAAAATTTTAGCTCTGGTTTAGATATTAATTAAAAATACGTATGCCGCAGCCTAGATTAGCTTTAAGGCGCTAAATGATTAACATGAAACGAGAATAAAAACAACAGAAATATAGAACACACATCTTAAATAATAATAATAACTTTTAAAATAACACCTAGAGTCACAAGTAATAGTGTCCCAACTCAAACACGTCTCGCTAACAATTTATCGAGCAGTTAGCTATTTGCTTACGAAAGGACGATCACCAGCAGTTGAACGAATGTTAACAGACAACGTAAATATTTTTATACCGTAAAAAACCCTGATGTTGGCGCAACTACAACTGAGAAACTCATACGAAATTTAACTTAATATTTTTGCGCAACAGCCGTAAACTTGAACATTATCCCTATAGGACTTGTGCGTGTAAGAGAGACTTGCGTTTTTATTTATTTTTTGAACCCCAATATTTTTTATGCATGTGTAAGTCTGAGATAACTTGCTAAACATTGAGATAATTTGCTAAACTATACAGTTGAAACAATCTTGTTACTATATTTGAGCAGTATGCTTTGAAACGTAGTTTGTAGAAAACATTTTTTGAGAATTTACTTTGATTTTTTCTAAGTTGCATATTCCTGAAATTTTGGGAAAATTCCAGAATTTGTGAGTTACAAAAAATTTCAGGAAAATGAACCTTAAAAAAATCAAAGTAAATTTTCAAAATTGATCTCTACAAAATATGTTTAAAATGTTTTTCAAATGGTGTACAACAACATATTAAATTTTTGTGGGCGGAAATTTTTAGTCCGTCAAACCTGAACTTTATCAAAATTTCAGTAAAAATAGGAACTCTCTCTTATGCATATCTACTGTAGATATAATGTTTGAATTTTCGGCTGTTAGGAAGAAATATTAAGTAAAGTTAAATATCATATTAATTTATCACTTGTAGTTGCGCTAACATCAGAGTTTGGTCCGGTACAAAACAAATTGCTTGCGTTGTCTGTTGGAATTCGTTAAATTGCGACGGTCGTCCGTTTGTAAGTAAATAGCTAAGCGCTCGGTAAATTGTTAGCGAGACGTATTTGAGTTGCGACACTATAACTTGTGAATCTCTAGTTGTTATTAAAAAAAATATTATTAGTTTTATTATTAGCATTATTATTTAAGATGCATGTTCTACATTTCTGTTGCTTTTATTCCCGTTTCATGTTAATCATTTAGCGCTACGTCAAAAAATCTCAGGCTAATCCAGGCATACGCATTTTTTATTTTAGGAACAGGCAAAGCTACATTTTTATCTTCGACATATGGCACATAGCCGCTAACACACCATCTCAGGTTCAAATCCCGTGTTTCACAAGAAAATTTCTATTTTCGGATTTCTATAGGAAATACTCCATGACCATCGAAAATCAACATCTTCCTCCTCTCCCATCACCGTAGATGTAAATACAACGAAAAAGTATGCATGAAGCACGTTTGTAAATAATGTCAAGTAATATTTTGAATACCATCATGAGTCAAAGTCGCCTGAACGCCAT
>JAGDQP010003396.1:22446-46655 GCA_022664845.1 Lepisma saccharinum
GATTGCAGTAATTTATTTCGATTGAGCTCATTCACAGCCAAGCTGGTTGTTCTTGAAGTTATTTTCTGTTAATTTGTCTTCACCTCCTTACTTCGTCATTTAGATTGGAGATAGGTTCGTAATATTCCAAATACTTGGGATTCCTTTCCTAGTCGTCTGTCTTGTCAGTGTGTAGATATGCTTCCGTCTTGAAGTGAATGACTTTACGGGCAATTCAGCGACTTTTTGGTGTTTATGTGAAGTGCGACTAGGAAGTGGTTACGTCGATGCGAGTCGAAGTAGGAGGAGAAAAACTGTTGGAAGAACATTGTGTGTCGGGTTTCGTGACTACTAAGGTCTTGATACTTGGGATGTCTGAGCGATAGCTCAGACCTACTTCAAGAAATTGGGTTGGACCCTGACGGCAGTGTCTTTTAATTTGGCTTGGCTGTAGATAACTTCAGGTGGTAAGTGGAATGAGCATTTACTCATATTGTTGTTATACTTAAGGCCCATGATCCATTATCCTAAATTTAGGTTGTGTTTCCCCTTTGTTAATTAGTAAAGCTCTATTTTTCTAATCAGCGAGTATTCTTGCTCTTTGCTACAATTCCCTAAACTTTATGTCTCTCTCTAAGAGGACCTAAAGTCAAGAATATATATCATATATATATATATATATATATATATATATATATAAAGTTGGCTGCTATAAAAATAATGGAAGATTAAACACATAACAAATGAAGTGTGAGCCAAAGTTGCCTAAAGGCCAAAAATAAATTAAAATTGGGTGTGCCTATACAGAAAGTTTGCTGTTTTTTAAATGATAGAAGCCAATACAATACTCTTCAATAAATAAGCAGCACATCTTCTACACTTGTTTACGCTTGAGCTAGATTAAACACATAACATATGAAGCGAGAGTCAAACTTGCCTAAAGGCCATACATAAATATAAATCGGGTGTGTCTATACAGAAAGTTGGCTGCTATAAAATAACAGAAACCAATACAATACTTTCAAATATGTAAGCAGTACATCTTCTACACTTGATTACGCTATAGTTAGAGTAAACAAATTACAAATGACTGATTCAGTAAAAAAAATTGTATCTGGGAACACTGTTTTAAATTTCTTAGCTTCACAAAAGAGTATCAAAATATATAATTATCGCCTTTGAGCAGACGCAATAAACGACAAATAGGAAATGTGGAGGTAGCGCTACACGTTATATTCGATTATGGTACAAACTGAAGTGGGGTGGATCCTTCCCAAAAATGTCAAAAACACTACTATAGAAGACTGCGTGTACCTCAAAGCACCAGGCATAAGTACACTGAAATAAAATCTTCAGTGTCGAGCAAATTATAGGCAAACGACCATAAGTATTTTTAAAATATCGCCTTAGGTAAAGAATAAGTGTACATCAAATTTATAAGAACCAAACAATATTATCTCAAAATGCATATTTCCGTAAACTATATTCCTCACTGCAAATAGGGGTTCTCTTGTAATTTGGTTGGATCATGTAACATTTCTTATGGACAATCATCAAGTGTTCTTCATTCCATAACTAATAAACATTATGAAAAATTGTAATCAAAACGGCCTGAGCCAAAAGGCCATAAATAAAATTTCATTTACATACCAATTCTCAGCTTGAGTATAAAATGCCAGAAGACAATAAATAAATAATATTTCCTTATCAAATTGTTAAGTTTGATTTCTAGTCAACAAAATAATAAAGACCGCCGTAAATGTAAATTTAAAATCCAAAGATATATAATTAACAAACTCACCTAATTTCACAACTTTTCGTGCTGGCTGGCAATCTCCAATGTGTCGATCATTTATAGTTACCTGAAAATAGAAAATAATATTTAGTATATACATACAGGTCTTATTTCAAAGCAATATAAAAGCAACAGTAATTATGTGAGTATTTTCAGTTTCGGGGGGTGTCTCATTATTTTGATAATAATCGCTGCCTCATTCTAGTGGAACCGATTAATATTTTAAAATTTAAAGTGATTGCCTGAAAGATTTCATTCTCTTCAAAGAAACAAGCATTTGGAATAAATTAGTAACAAGTTTATAAGAAATATTTGAAAAGTATGTTTACACATTTCTCTCGATTGATGATTATTCTTTAATAGTTACATAACTGCTATCAATAGTAAATGTATTATGAAAAGCAATTCAAACAACAAAACAATTTTCATTATTTTTTTGTGTCGACAAGGCACTGCTAAATCACAAGTGGTTCACCTAAAGCTGCAGGTCAAAAGCTGCCTTTGAACAGAACACCAACATGACTATAATTATACCCCCGTGTACAATAATAAGCTGTATTCAAGCAAATTCCACTTGCGTTGGTGTCCAGCAGTAATAACTATTTATGTATTTTCCAATGGAACAACTCACTATACTTTCGTAGTAAAGTAATCGTTTCAGATTATGGAGAAGTTTAGAAATTAATATGATGTAAAGTGATAGAAACTATTTTATTGAAATTTATCTGTCTCAAATTACCACTCTTATTGGTGATATCAAATTTCAGTAAAGACTTTCTCAACATATAATCTAATTTACTCAAGTTCAAGTTCTAAATTCAGTTATATCATCAAAATGAAAAAATCCATTGACTCAAGTGTTCTGGGTTCGAATCCTGTAGGCAAGTATTTCGGAAATTATTTGTAAGCCGTTAAAATTTACAATGAAAGAAGCAATGCTGGATTTTTGACTGGGGCATATATGCTTTTGATTTGCGCAAACTAAAATGAGAAGTCATATAGATAATGTTCTTCAAGGTCTATTAAAATATAATTTAAATAAACTACTTACTTACTTTTTCTCAAATGTCTGTAATCTTGTAACACGAAGTCTAAGTTGAACGTATTCTGTAGAACACAATTCTAACACTTCTCAACAGAAAACTGAACAATCACTAAAGCCGAAGGGTCATTTCGAAGTATTTATATAATTGCAACTTCTTTCCACAATATCGGTCAGCAGCGCCAAAAAGAGATTTCTATTCTCATTATGCTTTTAAAAGGTTTCCGCTACGTACAGTATGTTTCCTGACCCTCATAAATGCATGCCTAGTTCAAATTCTGATACACAAGAGAAAACAGAAAGAATCCGCTAGATTTCAAATGGCATTTCTATCACCGTGTAATAAATAACATATTTATGGAAGCTTCTGTAATTAGATGATTCTACCTGTGATTACAATCCTATACCTGAGACCTCATTAAAAATCAATTTTCAAAACGCATATCGCTATATGCTTTTCTTTTTAAAGATCCCCATAAAACTTACTAACAAATGTCTTTTTAATTTTGTTCACAAAATATCTTGGCCATTAAACAAGATAGACAAACTGTCGACAGTAGGGCAATCAGGCGCATTTTTTATAACACTTTACTACCGGTTACTCAGAAAGCGAAAATCATTCTTGAAGAGCAGTTATTTTCCATTAGTAAATGAGTTTATACATTAAAGCACTTTTCCCGAAATAGCGATAACTGTCTGTCTCATACTGTTACTCTGCGTGTGAAGTTCCTTATGGTGAATGTCAGTGATTGCGTTAATGCCACAGAAAGCAATCATAATTATATTTTCTTTAGCTTCCGAAAACAGTTACAATGTCACTATTTCTATTGTCTAAGAAAAAATCCACATTCACTGACATTGACCATAAGGGACTACACACACAGAGTAACAGTATGAGACAGACAGTCAACAAGAACACATCTGCAAAATTTCCGATGAACGAATCCACGGTAAGAGAATGTCTTCCAACTATTTTTATGTTAATAAATGAATTTATTTTCTACAACCAATGAAGAGTACAGGGTAAAAAAAATGTTATAATAATTAAATTTTAATATCAAGTTCATTTGAACATTCATTTCCCAAACGTTATATTCTTTTAATATGTTGGCGACGGACAAATCAATTTTAAAAAAATTAAATAATAATAATTCACTGATTAATACATTCTGCTACATCTATTTTTATATGCCACAAAACCGGTTTCAAACTGGAAGAAACTTGGTCCTCTTCTACTGTCTCCACATGAGTATTTAAGTTTTCAGAGAATGGAGAAATACAATTGAACTTCATTGTGATAAGACGTCGAGTAAAATATTTCCTTTGTTCTCGGCATTTTTTCTTTTATTACAGGTCCTTTTCATATAATGCAGGAAAAATTACTTTTCTCATAAATAACATGCTATTTTCCAAGATAGAAATAACTTTCAGTCATTTATTTCATAAGATGATGTAACGATATATTATTAGATGAGAAATATTGACAATTATTTATTTGGAGCAGGAAATTTACTAAGAACAAATTTTAGTGAAATATTGAAATATTTTGTGGCAGATTCTCAGGAAGAATAGGCCCTAGAAGAAAGTAGATGTTGTGTAGCAAGGGGTTTCCTAAAGAAGTCAATAAATATAAACAACAATAAAAGATATAATATTAAAAATAAATATGTGGAACAAATTAATTTTCCACGTTAGTCAGTTCTGTTCCACGAGCGCTCTTTGTTGTTGAACATATGGAAGTAAAACAATGTCATAATACATAACAGCTATTACAATTTATCAATCTATATAAAGATAGATAGATGTTTATGTGTGTGTGTATATATATATATATGTTCCAGGATATTTCGCGATCACCTGGAGCAATTGTAGCCAAACCTGCTATACATAACTTACAATATGAAAAATTACTGTGGAGGTAAGACACCCCTAGCCTAGGGGTAGGAATGGGATGGGATGACATGTAAAAATAATTGAAAACGACTAGCCTAGGGGTAGGAATGGGATGGGATGACTTGTAAAAATAATTGAAAATGACCTATATTAGTGTCGAATGCATAGTTTTCTGGGTTGCTGAGATGCATAGTCCGGATACCGTTCAATTCTAAGTTCAACCTCCATCGACATCTGCTTTTCTTCCCAGCTCCGTTCCGATGTCCGCGACTGTAACTATTATAGACCACAGTATATTATTATTATATTCTTAAAAATAACAAAAAGATTAGATGAATTACAAAAACTGGAAATTCTAGTTCTGGCATAGTTCCGTGAAAAATAGCATAATGTTTCTCGTGAATTGAGTATTTTCATCCTCACTTGATGGCAACCTTGTTCTTAAGATAGCGGCTCGCTGGACTACGTGGTGTCTCACACTGATGCCACAGAACGTGTTGGAGGTCTTTATTGAAGACCAAAACGGTGGTCGCCCAGGGACACTCAAAAGTGTTGAATTAACACAGACATATTTTAAATTTTCTGTGATGATTGCAAGCTCTACAGGCAAATTCGTTCTGGAAAGGATGCTCTTACTCTTCAAAATGATGCTTCTAGTCTCCTCAACTGGTGTGCGTCTTGGAAACTAAACCTAAACCTTGAAAAATGTGCTTCTCTTACGATTTCGCTAAGAAAGGAACCTATCAACTACGCCTACAAAACTGGAAATAGTAACATAAACTCAGTTTCCTCCTTCAGAGATCTTGGCGTTATTATTGACAGTAAACTTACTTTTGCTGAACATATTAATATCATATCTCGTACTGCTATGAGAAAACTGGGTCTTCTTTACCGCTTCACGGACATTAAAAATCCTCATTCCCTAAGTTTGTTCTATAAATCATACGTTGCCCCCACTATTGAATACTGTTCCCCTATTTGGTCAATGGCCTGCCCTACTCATTTAAATAAATTAAACTCCGTAATAATTTTTTTTCTTGCCATCGTATCCTACAGAGTACCTCATCTCCGCACACTTCCAAAAAATGATATACTAAAATGTCTGAATATCAAACCACCGCAAGTAAGAAACAAAATTTCAGACCTTATATTTCTGCACAAACTTGTCAATGGTCATGTTTCTTGTGAAAAGCTGCTTGGTGAAATAAACTTTCGTATACCCTGCAGAACAACACGCTCAAGTGATCTTTTCTACTCGCAAACAGTGAGGGTAAATGTTGTACAAAGGTCCCTCTTGAATAGAATTATCAGCACGTACAATCTTCTTCCTAATAACGTTGACATATTTGTTAATGAATCAACTTTTAGAATATGTATAAACAGACTATCTCTGTAACTTTTTTTTCTTTTTTGTTTTGCTGTTCTTCTATTGTTGTGTTATGTTTACTGTTAATGTTTTCAGTGTAAAATGGCAAAATGTGCTGTATCTGAAACCTTCTGTAAATAAATAAATAAGTAAATAAATTTCAGATACTAACGTTAACTGTGTTTACAAAATTGAAATATCTATTTTCGGCCCGCCAGTGCTTTTGGGATGTAAGCATTTGCAAAGTAAGAAGTTTTCTGTGTGTAATTGATAATTATGGAGGTTTTAAATTGTGCTTTTAGTCATATAGTAGTACAGGGCCCAACAAACTACTTTTATTTTTAGTTATTTAAGATTTGTCACTTTTTTTCCTGTTATCCCGTATTTTTTGCCGAGTGTCCCGTAATTCATTCATCAGAAGGTCGCAACCCTAGTGTCAACATATGTCCTCTCCAAACTTTTCTATCTCTTGATAGTTATCGTAAAACTTTCGGCTTTCTTGTGAATTGAATATTCACGAACAAAAAAAAATGATATATGCACAATATCTTGACAAAGTTACAATTTGAGAATTACGAAGAATATAAAATGTGTGTTTTTAATACTTACAATAACTGTCTGCATGCTCTTCTTATTTTGTAACAAAACGAATTCCAACGGGATAATTAAACATAATAGTCTCTCCCTTCACCACTATAACGAAAATAAAAAATCCAGAGCTGAAATGGATCAACTTTGGACCCAGTCTGACGCGTTATATCGGAGGTCAAAGCAAAGTTTATCCTTATGATACATTGTTGTCTATTAACAGTGTTTGATTGAGGGGTGATCGTGGTTAGGGGTGTTAGCCCCAGAGCACTTAAAACACAACTCAGAAAAGTTCCTAAAAATATTGATAAACGGAATATTCCCGGAAACAGTGAAAGCATCTCCGGAAGTGTGGAAGGAGCTCTCCCTCCCAAAAGCTATTCTGAAAGAATTTTGTGTTTGAAGTATTAAATATGATAGTTACATTAAAAGCTTTTAAAACTCTGAAATAATAACGTTCTCGTAGCTAATATGATAGTGTAAATTCGTGTTTCACTTTCAGGCAACTTTTCAGCTTAAACAGAGAGCTACGAGATGACACAAGGCGCTCGGATCAACGGGTTAAAGAGCTTTGTCATTTGGGTCAAGTCCAAGTCGTCGAGTCATTCGGGCCAATTGGGTCATTCGATTAAAGTTTCGGACCTGGTCTCCTATGTCTAGATAACCGACAAACCGAATGTGACCAGGGTTCAGCTATAAAAAGATCATGAAGAAATTTGATATGAATATATATAAAAAAAAGTTTGGAAATTCCTGAGTTGGAAGTTGAAGATTGCCCTAATTAGTTACTATGGGGAAATAGAACTCTTCTCAATATCTCGCGACCCTCTCATCCGATCTGGACTATTTACGGGATTATGAACTCTTCTCTCCGAGATATCTTAAACGACACCGCAGCCAACTTCGTTTGCCTAAATGCTTGAAGATTTAAACTCAAATTCAACCACCTTCGTAGCTTTAGTCGTTCCTGAAGTTAGTAGATTCTCAGTTAAATATTGTTCATGGACTGGCAGTCATAGATGAAATATGCGGTGTTGTACTCGTCTCATCGAGACTTCTTCAACCCTTGTAACCCAATATTCCCTCACTTGGAAGTTGTCGACTGACGGACAGACAAACTTATATTGTGTAGGTAAATTTAAACTCGTCTCGCCGAGACCTTTCGATCAACATCTCAACTACCATTATAGTCCTCGTGGTGCCTTAGAAGTTCCACAGTGGAAATTATTTTACGGACAGATGATGTATAAGACTTTGAACTAGTCTCACCTAGACCTTTCGAACAATACCTCAACCACCTTCATAGTCCTGAGTTAGTAGTTCCACAGTTGAAAGTTGTGGACGAACAGACAAATAGGCATTGAGCTATGTCTTGCATTCGAAATACTTACGTCACTTTATTAAATATTTTTGTCAAGTAATCATTAGAATAACTCAAAGTGATAGCATTAGGTTAAATGCCAAAGTAGTTTCAGTTACAATATAGCTGCTTTCTGAGTTCTGGCTGAATTGATAACAATACAACGACTGAAGATTGCTCACTATACAGTATATCCTAATCCGAAACAGACAATCATCATAATACGAACATGCGTACTCACTTACACGTCAAAAGCCTTCAGTATTTGACAAAAAAAATATCTTCGAAGCTAAGTTAAGTTAATAAGTAGGTATCACACCAGACGATCCACGTTTAGTCCCCGCTCTCGGCATCTTTAGTCCTTTTCATGGGTACCAATACAGTTCATGATAGAGCCTAACGTGGTAATACCTTTGGACATTAGCTACCAACAATAATGAAACCGCCGGTCCTTTGATAGAATCTCATACACACAAAATGATTTTTATAAATAGATTGGCGACACTGACAACTACTGTTCTTAGGGATAGTATTTTTTATTGTGTCGATAACATTTAAACCAAGTTTGGTTCCACTACGGTGGAAGGTATTTTAAAACTTGAAATTTGTAGATAACAAGTTCGCAGAACTGTAACCGGATGATCCACTGCTCACATGTGGACAAAACTGAAAACAAGAATGAAGTGTGCTTGGAGGAATAATATATCGCCGTGGTCGTGCATAACAGATGTCGTCCGCGCATTTACCCCGTCAATGTGTGTTTACGATTGTAATTGTATATAATATATGTAAACATACATATGATTTAATGTTAATTATCATTCTTTATCGTTTTATTAAAAAGGGAAAAAAACTCATTACTTACTCAATGATTCTGGAACAATGGAAGCTACCAGCTTGTAGAAAGTTGTGAGATGTATTTCAATGCCTCAAACGGGTGTGTAGAACTCACACGATCAAATAAATATAGCTTTTCATATAGGAAGGTAGCTTTTTGCTTATATTCTTTGCTTTTCAGGATATCTTGGCAATTTCTGAGGTAGTAGAATACCCTTATGGGATATTCCTATTCAGTTGTAATTGCTCTAGGAACTGAGACCTATTTGTAGTTATTTCCAAGTTCATTCAGCGTTCACTTTAGAGGTGATGATCCCTTTCGTTGGAGATTCCCATTATAGTTGAAACTTGTTTGAGAGGAAAATGGTCGTGGATGGGTTCTCGATGGTAGCCAGTATACTAAAAGCAGGCGAATAACTCATCATTCAGCAATATACAGGACGGTATAGACTGAGCCAGGACCTTGTGATCAAAAGTGGTACGAATTATCCATACTTCGTATTCTTACGTAAACTTTGTCCGAAACAGTGGATGGACCTGCATACTGTCATAAATGGTACGTAAAGTTACAACGCTTGCAGACGGCGGTATACATTGTAGTTTTCTTACTGTGTCTAGAAATATTTATGGTAATTTTGGTGCAGCAGTTTGAAGAATTACATTATTTTAACCATTGGTTGGCAACGCTGACCTCTCGAACCAATCAAAACGGTTCCAGTTCGGGGGCTCGGAGCCAGTACAGCCAAGACTTTTACAGGATTCCTAAACTCTACATCTTGTGATCACCGGGATTTATTGTTTGGACACTGACAGACGGACCGACACAATGGGCGGAATTATAAAGTTCCTTTTTGTTAGCTACACTCGCAAGAAATCTAAAAGTGCAGAAGAGTGATCGGAAATATATTGTATTCGAGGTATTGCAAAGAGTTTTATTAAATCGTTACAAAACTAATAAATTTATCATCACTAATTATGCAGAACAATGAAGAAACCCCATATTTGCACACTTACAACACAGAAAATTGTTTGTTCGGTGTTGACAAACAATATTTTATTTTTTCTAGACGTCAATTTGCTGAAACTAATTTGAGTAACAGCAATGAAAAGTTTATAACATTATACAGCAATGGTCGAACACAGGGCAAGGAAAGGAGCTCGATGGCTTATAAACTATCTTCCGCGCGATCTGTTTACATAGCAAAGGCAATTAAGACTTAAAATTCCAAGCATCGTAACTATACGGGTGGACTTGCAATAGTTCTGTACAGTAAGGAATATTACACGTTTAAGTTGTATTCAATCCGAGCAAAAACACCAAAGGTGCAAAAAGTTCAGCAAAGTTCTTTAGCCCTAAAAAGTGGTAAAATATAGGACGGATGAGCCAGATTCTATTGGTGACAGTATGTAAGAGGAGCACTGGAACTTGGTGCGAGGAGGCGAGGTTCATAATGTTCGACTTTGATCCATAGGTCGGTGGCGGTGGGTGTGGTGGGTTTTAGAGCCTCCACCAGCCTTATGGCTTGAAGATCATGAACCTTGCCACCTGTAGCCAAGTTACAGTGTTCTTCTTACATACTGTCGTCAATAGAACCTGGCTCATCCGTCCTCCATTTTACCACTTTTTAGGGCTAAAGAACATGGATGTACTTTTTGCACCTTTTGCACCTTTCAGTAGACACAAAAACTGAAGGATATAGGCGGTGTTATTTTAGTAGAGGAGATAGCCGGTATTAGAACAAAGGTGATAGCAGCGCATTCTGTTGGATTTTTGTCGAAATACGTCCTGAGAACGTGTTAAATGCATGGAGAAACAAAAATATAAAAAAAAGTCAGCAGTTTTGCAAAATGTCGCTTAGGCGGTGTTGTTTCTTAAGCGACGATATATAAATTAGCAAAGGAATAGCTGTTATCAGTGAGCCTTATTGATATATGTTCGTTTGAGAACAGTTCAGAGAAATTTCCCAAAATATTATCTCCAGTTCAGCCTAGTGGGACTAAGGAGAAACCTCAAAATATAGTCT
This sequence comes from Lepisma saccharinum, assembly GCA_022664845.1. NCBI lineage: Eukaryota > Metazoa > Arthropoda > Insecta > Zygentoma > Lepismatidae > Lepisma > Lepisma saccharinum. Next base: position 33,331 of record JAGDQP010003396.1, read on the forward strand.
CTGTGGATCAGTTTTGAAAATCACGACAGGAAGACGACATGAGAGAGGAACTAATGTCGAAAAAACAGCAGATTTGATTTAATGAGATCAACAACATGGATCTTCGCCACCAATAAGTTCCGTTAGTCCAAGATAATGGAGATATTCGGCGAACAAAGGCTTTCTCTAGTTCTATTCTTTTCTATGTTTGCTAGATTACGACTAACCTTATGAAATGCCAAAACTATCTATTTGACTCGGACATGCTTAGCTCAATAAACAAATAGCTAGAGGAAATGTGTTTAAAAAAAGTAGACGGGGAAATGGTGTCTACATGTCGCTTCGTTCTTAAAGAAGATGGTTTTTGGAAGATGGTAACCTTCAGTAACTTTTAGTACCCTTGATAGCAAAGCTATAGTAGTATGGACCTTATAACCCCACTCGTGGTGTCCGTCCGTCTCTTTGCGTCCAGAAAGTAATTCTCAGGATCTACAAAGGGCAAAGTGCCATTTGATTTGTCATTCGATAGATATTGGCTAGGCTGACTTAGAACAACCGGAACTGTCTTGAATGGTGCAGCTCTAACTTGTTTCTTTATGAAAAGCCTTTATTAAAAAAATAATGCGAATATTAAAATAATTGTGTTGTTTGTCTCGCTAATAAATACTTTATCTTGTAGGCCTACCTTCAAGCTGTTAATAAATTATGATGCTAAAGTATTCAATAAAATTTTAATATTTAATTCTACTAATCGTTAATAGATGTCCGGCATTTATCTTATATTAGTTTTCTTCAGTTTATTCTATATGGCAATGATCTTTATGTTTTAGGCTAATAGATATTAGGTAGAATCTTACGACCGTTGGGATCCATGGCGTCGTGGTTGATAATAAGAACAAGGAGATGGTTGATTTTACCGACATCTTTTATTATAAAAGTTCCTCTATTTGCGATTAAATACAAGTATAATATAGTTGATTAACAGAGCGCCCGGAACACAGGCTGTATAGAGATATATTAGTGGTTCACCTCTTTTCTTGTAGCGATATGTGTTCTAGGTCGGCTTAGTAAGGAGTTAAGTGATAGACGGAATTTGTCTCCAAACCAAGTCAGAGGGGATAGGAAGAGGTGACCACTTTTTGGACTGAAATGAAGTGATACTCCTTAACAGAAACACTAAGATAGTCGGGCCACTCCAAGGAACGCCCCAGTGTGTGGATCACCACCATGATACCGTGATCCTCCGCATGCTATTAAGTAGGAACTACATTAAAGCATAAGTATAAGGTAAACTAGAGATTTCTATTTACTCAAGACATTTACCACTACATCGGAGATAGAGAAATAAGGTGAAAAAAGATGATAGGAAAGCGCGAAAAAAGATCTGTCTTTGATAGAGGATGGAAAAAGCCGGTGATGCCGGTAAAAAAACTTAAATCGATAATATCGTTATTGGGACAGCAAGTAGGTCAATAGATGAGTGTGACATAAACATAAGAAAGCGTTTGTCAACACTAACAGAAGACAACAACAAACCTCCGGCGGTGGAGTAAAGAAACATTAGGTCACACCTCCAGAGGAAGAAGAAGAAGACCTTATAAAAAAGGACCGACAAACAGAATCGGGATCACAATCAAGTGGCCACTTCTCCCTTCTAAATTCTGAGACCCGGTACGGGGTCTACACCTAGCAGTAACTACCACTATACCTGAGACCTGGTACGGGGTCTATCAATACCAAACATATAAGGAGAAGTGATCTACTTAGTAAATAGCAACAATTGACACAAGTCCGAAATAACTAACTGTACTTATAATTAGGACTAGTGGAAACTGATATTGTATTATACTTATAGTGGAAATTTTTATAATAAAAGGTGTTGGACAAAACACAAACCTAGTCTTACTCTATTCGCATTGGTTACAACAGGATCCCGCTCTACCTAAATTATATGACCCACTAGATGATCATAACGTGGTGTCGGTGCCGATCTCATTGTGAATAGAAAAACAATGTTTAGTGTGAAAGTGAAAAAAAAACTAATCAAATCAATTTGGATAACAAAGCATTAAGGAATATCCAAGTTACGTTTCATTTTTTTTAATTATCATTCCCTGTTCAACATCCACACCAGGAGGACATCTATACCAGGAGGATATCTACACTGAAGGACGGATTGGATAACAAATACAAGGTATGTTTTAGTATGCTGTTCACGATTTCAATTGTCTTTTTTAGTAAACTAAAGCAGAGTAAAATCACCCACCCTATAATTGGAAAAATAAATGCCAGTGAGTCGTTCGGGAGCAAGAAGCAATAAATTAAATTCAAATTCAGACTCCGAATCAGATTTAGAAGACAATATAGCTACAAAACCATCTTTCAATTTACCGCACTTAACGAAATTCACAGGCCAAATAACTGAAGACCCAGATAGATTTTTCATGATATTACAAAACTGGGACGATGACAAAAAGAAGGACATTTTGCCAATGTACCTGTCTGAGATAGCGTTAGATTTGGTGTTTCAATTACAAACTCTAAACCAATTCACTGAATTGAACTACGAGGAATTAAAAGAGAAATTATCTAACCTTTGCAGACCTCTCTTGCTAGCTTATAAAGCTGAAATCGAAATACACCAAGTTCAGCAATATCCTAACGAAAATATCGATACATATTTCCTGAGAAAGCTACGAGCTATCCGACATAACCTGCCGAAATGTTCAGAGGAAGCTAAAGTACACTATTTGTCTCTAGGCCTCCAAAAACAATTCCTTAAAAGTATAGCCTTAGAAACTCACAAAACAGTAGCAAGTCTTGAAAAAAGGCTACAAGCTTTAGAAACATCGCAGGATTTATTGAAAAAATCGAATATGTAGAAAGAATGCAAGCTATAGAAAATCCTATGTATCAAAAGGAATATGGACAACAAAATATACAAGTACCAAATTTCCAGACACAAAATGTGAAACCCTACTACACACCTAATATTCAAAATCAAAACCCAACCCAACAGTATAATTATGCTTTGAACCCATGTTCCAGTACAAAAACTTTACCTCCATGGACAACTCAAATTCCCATTAAAGATTTTAGTAAAAGTCATCCTGAACCACCCACATACATACCAAATTACACAGCAAAAGAAACCAAACCAACTCAAACTTTACCCCAAATGCCTATAAAGAATTTCTGTAGCAATGAACCTAAGAAATATGATAAAAATCCTATAATGCATTCCATAGATACAGGAAATTACGTTAGGGACCAAGGAAAAACCTATATACCTCAAGATGAATACATTCAAAACCTGAATCACAACCAATACCCCCAAAAGAACGATCCTCAAACAACCCTGGTAGACTTGTCAAGCAAATTGGCAGATTTGACATTAACAATAGGCAACAATGCAGTATATAAGCAAAATAAATATAAAAAGGGATATAACAATAAAAATGGAAAAAAGAAAGAGACAACTTCCCAAGATGGAAAAACTTATTCGAAGAAGGAAGAAAATGGGGACGGAACTATAACTGTTTGCTCCATCTGTCGAAAATTTGGTCATTCTTCCCATATTTGTTGGTTTAATAAAGATAATAAGAATAAGAATCAGGGAAACGAGTAAGGTCGCCCGTCGATCAAGAGGACGAGCGGGCGAAATCAAAGCCACTAACAAATAGGTCCAACCCTATGGATGTTGCAAATAGCTCACAAGCTGCAAACAGAATGTTTACAGAGATAGATACGAATAACAACCGTTCTATAATCAGAGTACAAGCAGCAGGAAAAACAATACCAACAATAATAGATACTGCAAGCTCTATTTCAATTTCGCCACAAAAAGAACTTCCAAAAGAAAGTAACTTAATACCACATGTACCCCAAATTAGAGGAGTAGCAAATAAAACGATAACATTGAAATACATAACTCTGGTTAAGTTCAAAATTGGATCAACAAATTATTACCATTATTTTCGTGTAATGGAAAATTCACATCTTAGTCCTCTGTTCGGACAAGATTTACTCAAACGTTTATTGGCTCACATAAATTTAGAAAGAAATATGATTTCTTTTTATAAAAAGCCAGGAAAGGCTATCATACCGGAACATAAAGAAACACAACAAAACATTGCGCCATCAGTTATTACGTTACTCAAGCAACATAATATGGCAAACGTTTACACAGCAAAAAAGTGGTGATCCCAGGAAAATCTTATTTCTACATTCCTGTACGACTGAAGAAAAGCATAAAAATAGACTCAGCATTTGTTTACGTCACTCTAATGAGGTATTTAACAGATAAATACAATCTGCAGCCAATGACGTTAAAGATGCCAATCGATAATCCAATACTTCTCATTGCAAACCCAACAAGACACAAGATTGAATTAAATAGAAATGCACCAATTGCGTATATAGAAGAGGAATTAGAAGAAGTCTCACTACACATTCAAGAAAATAAGGTGGACGAAAATAACATGTTCCAATATAGGACGCCCCAAGAAAAAGATGCCAGATTAGCGCAAACAGAATCACTTTTTAACCTTTCTATGTTTGATATCAATCCAGAACTTCCAACAAAAAACAAACTTGCAAAACTACTATACAACTATAGAGACGTATTTAGTTACTCGATATCAGACATTTCGTATTTCAGGGGCTATGAACATAAAATTAAAGTTGACGAAGCGGCAGCTTTCCACCAAAGGAGTCCACCAATTCCACTTAATATCCGTCAGCAAATAGATAACCAGTTGAGCGAATTAGAAAAGCGGGAGCAATAAAAGAAACTACCTCAAGCTCCTTTTCTTCACCTCTACTTGTAGTACGCAAACCAGGTTCAAAATAATACAGAATTGTGGTAAACCTGATTAAGTTAAATCAATTTACTCGATATTTAGCTATTCCTTTTCCATCAACAGAAGAGGTATTTACAAATCTTAAAGGAAAAGCACTAATTGCATCATTAGACATAAGCCAATCCTATTATCAGATTTTATTGGACACGGACAGCCAAGAGTATACAACCTTCGAGCGGAGCTACCAATTTCAAAGAGCGCCAATGGGCGCGAAAACATCAGCCACAGCCCTAACAATTGTAACAAAAATACTACTGAAAGGATTATCCCGAAGGAATGACATCCTTCGCAGATGACATTATTTTGGGAGGGGAGAATACAGAACAACAATTACAGGATATAGAAATGTTATTTCAAAGGCTCAGAAAATATGACCTACGGGCATCTCCCAAAAAACTACACCTCTGTTATTCTGCTCCCGAAATTCTCGGATTTGTTGTATCTTCAGAAGCAATCTCGATTTCTCCAAAGTTAGCCAAGAAAATACGGAACTATGAGATACCAACAGCTAAAAGGAAAATGCGTGGTTTCATTGGTACATGGTCATTTTTACGAGCGCATATACCGAAATTTACCGATCGTATAGAGCCATTTCAAAAATTACTAGATACCCCTAAGTTTAAATGGGACGTCACTTTAAATCCACTCTACGAAAAACTGAAGGAAGATATAGTAAATGCTTCATCATTAGCGCATTTCGATTATAAAGCTCAGATAAGACTATATACCGACGCATCATCATTCCAGATCGGGGGGATCTTAAATGCCATTATCCAGAAACAAATGAAGAAAAAGTAGTTTCATATTGTTCTCGTAGACTGTCAAAAACTGAAAAAATATAGTACATGGCATAAGGAATTATCAGCAGTAGCTTATAAAAGAGAAAATTCAAATTCTATTTGCTAAACCACCATTTCACTTTATATACAGATTCTTCATGTTTAACCACGCTACATACTCAAAATGACCGCATAGGAAAATTTGAGCGACACCGCATCTTTCTTTCTGAGTTTTCTTTCGATGTTAAGCACAACAAGGGAACTGAGATCCCGGCAGACTTATTTTCTCGATTAGAATCCAAAGAGAACGTAGAAAAAGAAGAAAAAGGAGAAGGTGAAAATGAACACGAAGTACCTACCGCAAATCACCATAAAATAACAGATAATGTACAAACATCAGAAGACCATTTAGCCTTCCGATCAATGGCATTAGCAGACAATGTACTAACTACAGAAACGATCTTTACACATAAGAAAATGAAAGAAGAACAGTTGAAAGATCCAGCACATACAAAATTGATAGAAGCTTTAAACGGAAAGGAACCAGAAGATTCTGCTAATTTACGAGCAACAAAATATCATATCTTGAAAGAAGGAATATGTAGAACAAGGAACTTCTGCACCATCCCGTTGGAAATATCGGAGACACATTTGTTTTTGATACGTTAGGACCAATCGTAGGTGAAAATAACACCAGACTCTACGTACATGTTGCAGTTGAAAATAGTATTAGATTCGTCATAGCTAAAATCGTCCATTCTTTGACAGCGAAGACGATTATGGATTCTTTGCTCCACGAAGTTATATTACGTATGGGTTGTTTCAAGAGATTACTACTGGATAGACACCCTGTACACAGGAGTAAAGAACTTAAAAAATGTCAGAAACATACGGATTTGAGCTAAAATTCAACCCAAGTTATAATCATAACACAACGGGTCTGGCTGAAATTACACAACGCAGTATCCAATACGCTCTCAAATACTACATACAGGACAATCCAAAATCATGGACTACTTATCTCCCATACGCAATCTTCTCAATCAACTGTTAACCATCTACAAATACACAATACAGCCCATTCTTCCTACTGCACGGATTTAATCCAAGAATAGTAATAGACGTACAACTAGCAATTCATCATTCACTACAGATTTCACGCGAAAAACTACAGGTCCTTCGCTAAAAAGTCACAAACAAGGTATACAAAACACATTTGAGACAGAAAAAAATTTACGATAAGGAAAGGAAACAAATTTCATTCAAAGAAGACGACATCATTTTAGTATACTTTCCGTATAGATCTCCAAACATTCCGGATGCATTCAATAAAAAATTTATAGGTCCATGTGTTGTCAAACAAAAGTGTTCAGCGAATAAATACATTGTTGAACTGCCTCCTAATCATAGACAAAGGATCCAACTTATCTCTGTAGATCGGATGAAGAAATACTATAAACGCAATACTACAGAAATTCAACAGGAGGACGAAGTACGAAGCCTAGACACCAACACATACACACATGTGCTAGCAACGGAGGAAGGCAGAACCGATTTCCATTAATCGCTGGATACACGCTCTCATCTCCGCGAAGAGGGCACTTCTATACGTCACTGGGACGTCACGCAAATAGGCCACGCCCACCTTATACACAGCCACACGAGGAAGAAAAGGAGGGGAAGTACACAGCAATGAGAGGGGAATAGAAGCGGCGACCGGCCGGACAAGCAAACAATTACGCATGAAAAAGGCAGAAACAACATAAAGAAAGAAAAGATAAAGAAAACTTACCAATATTAAAACATTTCAAATGTAATGCACCATCTATTGGAGGCATTGAACCAATTTGTTTACTGCACTATAACCATCCTCAATTACTATAAACGTTCTATAACAAATTACAGCAACAAAAGTGCATTGACAACAGAAAAAGACGTATTACCATATCAGCATTTTTTCTTTTCTCAACAAAAAGCAAGTATTCACTAGTAACCAGATGACATAAACAGAATTTCCCTTTCCCTTACAATCTTTGCAAAAGACAATTGACAATCTTGATACTTTACTAAAACATAAAAAAACAACCTACCCAGTCGATTTGAAGAACTACACCTACATCCAATATTTTCCTGGACAACTACAATTTTCATGATTATTATTTTTATATTATTTTTTGTACTACTATATTATTATATTTTTTTATAAACATTTAAAAACTAAACCCAGTGAGTGAACATTTTAATATTGCAGATAGTCAACATACCATTAATTTGTCTAGTCATTTCCATAACTGTCAATGGCTTCATCACCATTTATCTACTACACCAAATATACAACAGATGCCGCAACAACACGAAAATGGAACACCCACAAGATAACAACGACTGCAACCAATCCCCATTACCAGAACCCAATAAAGAAAAAAAACCCAATACTTCCCTCTACATCAATGAAGACCCCCAGTGAATATCAGTGCAACATAGAACCCCCACATAGTGCAACAGTGAAAAGTTCTTACACTATTAGTGACTTAGTATACATTATTTAAAAGAAAAGTGATCTAAAAACGAGAGTAAGAGCGTACCCCTTTGAGGGGCATGATGCACAAGATGGGGACCCTGCTTCGGACGGTGCGTTCTCAGATGCTCTCTCATTAAAATAAAATAAAAGGTGCAAAGTTATACTGCTAACAAGTGCAAGTGTATAATAAAGTTATAATTTTGCTCGCCTTACTCCCTTACAAAGCTCGCCCATCCCAACTTTTAAAAGGGCCCGGGGAGCGTAATGTGACAGCAAGTAGGTCAATAGGTGAGTGTGACATAAACATAAGAAAGTGTTTATGTCAACACTAACAGAAGACAACAACAAACCTCCGGCGGTGGAGTAAAGAAATATTAGGTCACACCTCCAGAGGAAGAAGAAGAAGACCTTATAAAAAGGACCGACAAACAGAATCGGGATCACAATCAAGTGGTCACTTCTCCCTTCTAAATCCTGAGACCCGGTACGGGGTCTACACCTAGCAGTAACTACCACTATACCTGAGACCTGGTACGGGGTCTATCAATACCAAACATATAAGGAGAAGTGATCTACTTAGTAAATAGCGACAAAGGACACAAGTCCGAAATAACTAGCTGTACTTATAATTCGGACTAGTGAAAACTGATATTGTATTATACTTATAGTGGAAATTTTTATAATAAAAGGTGTTGGACAAAACACAAACCCAGTCTTATTCTATTCGCATTGGGTACAACACGATCTCGCTCTACCTTAATTATATAACTCACTAGAGGATCATAACAATATTAACACCTGAATCCCAGATTGTTAGTACAGCAATTAAAAAACTCCACCAAACGGGAAGGGTGGAAAAAACCATATGTCGGATACTATTAGTAGGTATGGATTGGTATAAGGTACTAATACTACAGATTAGTATGAGGTTCTATCACTATTAGTAAGGTCGGTTTTATATGTTTACGCGCTCGTTACCGCGTTGCCTGGAATGAAAATGTTACTGGTAAATCTAATATTGTTTAGTAATCTGAGTCAATGATTGTGGTAGTGAGGTTGTTAGTTAGTATGATGATGGTGATTGATAGCTATTTTTGCAGGAACTGCATGTCAATATCCTTTGTATGTATATAATAATAATAAATCACAGCCATATTCAATCCACTACTGGATGAGGCCTCTCCCCGAAGGGAGGAGTTGGTCTACTGCTCCCACGCTGACCAGACGGGTTGGGATATATACATATATAGATATATATATATAAAGAATAATAAAAATAGGGTTAATAAACAAATAATTAACAATAAAAGATTGAATATTGCTGCAAAAATGCAATGTCAAGTTTTTAAAAACGATTAGATGGAATATATATATATATATATATATATATATATATATATATATATATATATGTTCAAGCTGATGTTAAAGCATTGTCAGAAAGATTATTTCATATACTATGCACAGTCAACGATTACTAAACTCTATTACGGATTTTCTTTTTCTTCTTATTTGGATCCTTCTTCAACATATGTATAGGCCTATTATACTTGTATGGCATTTTAGGAGTGTAATTCCCAAGTGCACTTACTAGTTTGTTTGGATTATCTTGAGAAGCTAAATAAAAAGATTTGGTGAGATCTTTTATCTATTCACTGATATTATGCAGCCCCATTTCTTTTTGCAATCTGGCTACAGGAACGAATCTATTAATTCCTAGGATCAGTCTCATGGCTCCATATTGCACTCTTTTTAGTCTGTTGATATTACATTTAGCTGCATGAGCCCATGACGGGGATGCATGTTATAATAGGTCGAACGAGCATTTTGTATAGTATAAGTTTACTTGGTGTGTTAAGCGAAGGGGTTTGAAAGAATTCAGCAAGTTGAAACAGACGCCCGTGTTCCATGCCTGCTTGTATTCTTGTATGCTTCGCAAAACTTACTGACCGATCTAAGGTGTGTAACGTTTCAGACATTTTCTGAAAGTAACTTAGAGTTCTTATTAAAAAACTCAGAGAATTGTTGTCTGTAATTAATTTTGTTAATTACCAATTAACACATATTTTTTAACAATCGGTATGATAATGAAGGGATCTGGTTTTTTACTTTTTTGTTTTCTCTCTAAAAGAATCAGAGAATTTTATGGGTTTAGATATTGGATTAAATTGTTAAAGTAAAAGGCTCGAGTCCCCAAATTTTAGGAGAGTAAAAATGACTGAGCGACTTGGGCTCTCAAAAGAGCCAATCATGGCTAAAAGGAGGGAGTTTTTTAGAAGCGTCGCATTCAGCATCTTTGGTGTGGCGGTAAAATCAGGAAGTCGTTATCGGGAAAGAACACAGGACAGTCACGGTCTGAAGCGAGTCGTGATTTAAGTAGTCCTTTTGTGTTGAGGAAGACTATTTCGGTAGTCAATAAATGGTCGGTAGCTTAAGTTATTGTGTAACAGAAGAATACTGTTAAGTTAAAAAGGTTCTAGTGGAACTGTGAGAAGCATGCTTGGGTCTCAGTAAATGATTATTGGTTTAGAGCTATAGGTTAGACAATTAGATCAAAGTTAAGCCTAGTTGGTTTCAGGTGTTTAAATACTTTATATTCTAGAGTCAGTAATTTTAGAGCTAAAGAATTATTGTTTCTGAAACATATGGTGAAGTCAATTTAAGAGGCCATGAGTGTAAAAGTTTGAACAAGCACGACTTGTATAGTTCCTTTTCTTCTTAAAAGAAATCCTTTTAGCTAACAAAGGAGGAAAGGAAAAGAGAAAGATTGACAGAAAAATAAATGTGTGTTACATTTATACAAAGACCTTGCTCGTTGAAAATGGGTTAATAGTTGGCACGAAAGGAGCCAACTAGGTTTTCCAAAAAGGTCGACGTCGTGTTGTATATAGGGGAAAGTTAATTTTCTTTTTGAAGCCCCAAACCCCAACTACGACAGGAAGAACATAGCAAACAGAACCAAGACCGTGTGCCCGTCAGTTTTGTGTTTTTTGCAATAGAAGTCACAGTGCACTATGAATCCAGAATATTACCGCGGTGCAGATTCATTTTACGCTCCGGGTATTAATGGAAAACGTAATATTAGAAGAGCGAAGCGTTAAAAAAAAGAGGTGTTGGCTGGCAGTCGCTCAATCACAGATTCCGAATATCGAAACACAGAATCAAGGAGATTTCGACCTACAGTGCCCTAATTGAAGTTTTCATATTACTCTTAGTTTTGAAAGCGAGATTTCGAGTGTTCCGCCAAATTGTGAGCAGGAAGTCAGTTCACCATTTCCTGAAATTACTGCCGAAAAGAAATCAAGGGAATGAAAATGTTACCCGACTACAGACTCATGTTTAAAGGAAAATGAGGATAGTCAAAAGCCTTCGGAACCCTCCGAAGAAGTGCAAGAAGCTGAACATTCGCCTAAGTCTCCCGATCCTCTAGAAGAATACGCAAAGATGTATTTGCCGGGGATAGATTCTGCAGATTCAGACGAGTTTAGAAGTGAAGCTGGACTCTCCATATATAACTCATTACTCATAAATGAAGAACTACCCTTTCGAGATGACAAGGAACTTTTTGTTCTTGTGGATGGACAACCTTCATTTAATGGAGTATGTAGTGTGGCGGAGGAAGTTGTAAAGACAACAGACGCTTCAATTACGATCTGAATCTAGAAGACTGCAATGCGAGTGATTAGTTGTATGTGATCTTAATCAATGTCTCTTCCGAGTGATTATTTGCATTTTTATGTGTATATGTCGTTACTATTTTTGTGCGTAAAGAATAAAATTGTGGCTTTAAGAATCGCCTGAGAAGAAAAAGATTTTTTTATGGAGAAAAGAAAACTGTAAGTAGATGACTCTTGCTTTAATATTTTTTTCTTTTACAAATTGATATTCCGATATTGTTGGAGTAAATTTTTAGTAACGAGTACATGTATTTAACAGGAAGTCTACTGGTCCGACTCATAAACAATGCATTAAAGGAACAATAACAAACTCTGATGTTGTAATTGTGTACTGAAATCGAACATTTAATTTTTTTTTATTTTTTATTTTTTTCCTTTTGTTTTTTCAGTAGGCCATTGCATAACGTTTCAGACATTTTGTGAAAGTTACTTAGAGTTCTTATGTAAAAACTCAGAGAATTGTTGTCTGTAATTAATTTTGTTAATTACCAATTAAGACATATTTTTTAACAATCGGTATGATAATGGAGTGATCTGGTTTTTTACTTTTTTGTTTTCTCTCTCAAAAGAATCAGATAATTTTATGGGTTTAAATATTGGCTGAAATTGTTAAAGTAAAAGCCTGGAATCGCAAAATTTTAAGAGAATAAAAATGACTGAGCGACTTGTGCTCTCAAAAGAGCCAATCATTACTAAAAGGAGGGAGATTTCCAGAAGCGTCGCATTCAGCATCTTTGGTGTGGCGGTAAAATGAGGAAGTCGTTATCGGGAAGGAACACAGGACAGTCACGGTCAGAAGCGAGTCGTGATTTAAGTAGGTCTCGGATGAAGTGCTTTTAGGTTTTTAGTAAATTGTGTTTCGTTATGACTTCGACGAAAAATCTCTCAAAATGTAGTCAACAAAGTATCGAAATTTCTTCCCCAGCGGTGGGGGACAATAGAATCATCATACGATGTAAGTAACAGGATTTATCTTTATACGCGCAAATCAGATTTATTACGTAGCTTTCATGAAATTTTGGTACGTGAACTACACTCATAACCTCTTAAAATACTTTTTTAAAGTGTATTTGTAAGGTCTAGGAATTGATGGTATAGCGTATTAAAATAATTTAGTTTTTAAACTAAGATCAAAAGTGATTCTATAGAAATATAGTAAATTAATTTGCCTAATTTTTAATTAGTGAATAAGGAAATTAGACTTTAAATTGAGTTTATGAGTTTTCCTTAATCATAAGGCATGAAGAGTTTCTTTTTTATGTAGATTTTTTTGAATTCATGATCTCGGGGAGATCGCGGAGAATTTAGTGAGCATTGGCTTCTACGACTCGGGGAGGAGTAGATGACGCATGTGGCCCTTAGTTCGATTTACAAGACCTCTTTTATAGATTAATAGATTTCACTCTCGGGGAGAGTGAACATAAGGATTTTATATAATATTAAGGTATTTAGATGGCTTCTCGAGTTCTGGGAAACCGAGAAGAAAGTAGTGGGATTTGGCATTTTC
>JAGDQP010003396.1:47055-67853 GCA_022664845.1 Lepisma saccharinum
TTAATAATGGACCAGATTTCCAGCCTTTTACTAGAAATTAACGGATGTTTTGTACTCTTTCCTACAAATCTTAAAATCAAAGAATTGTATATTGCTCCAAAAACCCACTTACTTGAGATTCTAAAACATTGAACTTCTTGTATTAAATCAAGAGAGAAATTGCCTTAATGTCAAAGTTCAGATTGAAAGATCCCCAGAAAATAGGAATAAATTTTCGTAACTGTAATTATCCATGTATGTAAATATTAGAATAGCAACAATTACTGTAATTCCGTATTATTGAATAGCTTTATATGCATTTATATGTTAAGTAAGTATTTTTATTTGTAATAAATAGTTAGCGAAATTTGTCAACATGTCAGTTTTCTTGTGGCGAATATTTATGAGAAACCATCTAGCGATTATTTCTTTATTTTTGTGTGTTTACACATGTGTTTTATACAGATGCATAAAATAGTCCATTGTATATATGGATTCGATTTATGAAATATTTTTTTTGTCTTTTGTAAAGAAAAGGAATGGATCAATGGGGAAAGGTTATTTAACCGGAGAAAACCCTAATAGCTTTAGTACAGTAGCTATTCGAGGCGAGCTTCTGTAACAACACAAATAGATGAAGAAAGTAAAATTTATGTTTTTACAGTATTTTTTTTATTTTTCTTTACAGGTGACACCTAATTATTTAACTTGTTTAACCCAGTTTATCTTTGTTCTGTTTAACACGAGTTGCTTATCCTGTTTACGTCGTCTTTTAGTAAATTGGATCGCTTCGCATTTACTCGCGTTGACTTTAATTTTCCATTTCTTAAGCCAGGGCCTAAGGATATTCAAATGATCTTGTATGTATTTGGTAACTTGGTTAGGTTGGGACAATGATGAGTAAATTATCGTGTCATCTGCGTACATTGCTAATTCGGTTTTAGGACATCTCGGAATGTAATTTACATAAAAAGTGAATATGATTGGCCCTAGTAGGGATCCCTGTGGGACTCCTGCTTTGATTTTCCTATTGGATGATTTTTTGTCTTGATGCCAGACGTTGAAAGTACGGTCCTTTAGGTAAGAACGTATAAAGTGGATAATGTAAGGGGGGATATCAGCTTCAATCATCTTATATATGGTGCCGGGATACCAGCATCTGTCAAAGGCTTACTCAACATCTAGCAGAGCCGCCCCTGTTATTTGCGTTTTGTTAAACTTGTCTGTGATAAATTCAATGAACCGCACCAACTGGTGAGTAGTTGAGTGCTTGGGCCTAAATCCAAACTGATCTGCAGTAATTGCTTTGTTCTCAGACAAGTGGTCCTTCACTCTTCTATATACCACACTTTCAGCTATCTTAGACATTGTGTTGAGGAGACTGATGGGCCTATGATTTTTAGGAATTTACTGTCCTTATTAGGTTTAGGGATTGTTATTATTTTAGCATGTTTCCATGCTGCAGTAAAATGACTGAATTTAAGCATACTATTAATTATGTGCTTGATATATTTAAGCTCCGTTTTAGGAAGTTGCTTTAAAACACTATTCTGGATTTTGTCAGGACTCGGGGCTTTTAGGCCTTTGGCCCATTTAATGGTTTGCTTTATTTCTGACATTTCAACCTTTTGAAAAGCACCGATTGGAACCTAGATTACAAATTCATTAACTTTTTTCTTTACTTTTCTCTCATGAGCATTGTCGGTTAGCTCATGATTAGGTTGGAAAGAATCTTCTAGTGAGTCAGCGATGGCATCTGCCTTCTCTTGAGCAGAGTAAACTAGACAATTCTGACCGTGTATACATGGTAGATTAATGAATTTTTTAGTTAGGTTTTTGGTATACTTCCAGAGAGAGTTATCTTTGAGGCTCATTTTTGAAACTTTATTCTCAAAAACTTTATCTTTATGTTCAGAGATTCCCAATGCAATAAGTCTTCTGAGGTTATTAATAGAATGTTTATATACTGGATCTCTGGTTTTTTATATTTTTTGCGCAGATTATTTCTAGTTTTAATTAGGTTGATAATTTTCTCTGGAAGTTTGTTTAATTGAATGGGGATATGACTTTTTGGAATGAACTCATTCATGGACCTGTGAATCACCTCTGTGAGGTGACTGACAGCTCGATCAATGTCATCCTTACTCTGAATTATCACGCGGTTGTCTAAATCCGATGCGACCTTTTCTCTAAACTTATTCCAGTTCGCATTCCTGTAGTTTAACTGAGGCTGTTTTTCGGCTTGATCTTGGTCTTCGGCGAGTCAATATTTACGACAATAGGAACGTGATCCGACATCAGATCCTCATCCGTATCTATTATTAAATTATTTTGTACATTAGTATGTAACGCGTAATCCAAGATATCCGGTTTATTGTTATAATTATATGGAAAATAAGTCGGTTTGTTATGCGAGAGAATATGTATATTAGTTTTACATAAGTAATCAAATAATCTCTCTCCATTCTTATTACCGAGCTTCTGTTAAACGCAGAATGCTTACTGTTCCAGTCACCTAACAAGATATCTCTAGGCCCGAGTTTCGTTAGCAAGGTTACATCGTTGGTGTTTATCTTAACTGAAGGTGAATTATAGATTCCGATTAATATTAATGGTCTATTTTTAATGAAGATTTTTATAGCTATGGCTTCCATAGACTGTAAGGGAGGGATGGGGACGTATTCATGTTTACACGTGGACTTAACTATTGCTAGAACACAGTGTTTAGTATTTACGTCTGTTTTGTAATGCCTATAGATATTATGATCGGTAATAAAAAAACTATCTTTATCTATTAAATTAGTTTCGGAAACAAACGCTACCGAGATATTATTTTCGTTTATAAAATGCTCAAGATCGTCGACCTTTTCAGAGACACCTCGGACATTCTAGGCTAGAATAAATGATTTACCTTTAGGCTGCAGACCCATCTACAGCAAGTGCACAGTTTACTAAAACTGGAATAATGGAAAAAATAAGCTCATGCTTGTTGTGATCGTAGAATCTCAACAATCGATTTACACAGCTGAGCATATTCAATCAAAATTGGCAATCATGTCTGTGAGAATATGTTCAAGATTGTTAAAAGTAGTCTGAATGGCTTTGGGTAGGTCATGTGTCGTGTGACTATGGTATCTTGTTTGTTTCCCTTTAGCATCTGTATCCCGTTTAGGTGCATGCAAACTAGTATAATCTATGTCTGCGTCAGAGTTATAGCGTGGTTTTGGAAGTTTAGCGTTATTGGTGTCTTTTGGTTGGTTTTTCATTAGTTTCAAAGGCTTGTTTTTGGGGGGTATGACGGATCTAGGTCGGGGTGCTGCCTCTGGTTTAGAAGTGACGCCAGAGGGACGAAAATAGGAGATCGGTGTAAGGTTTGGTGGACTTGACACAAGTGGAGGGAAAGCTACGCCAAGTGATAAGGGATTGAAATGTTTAGCTGAAGGTTTTGTTGGAGGTGGTGCTACTGGTTTAGGTTTAGGTTTGGAAGTAGACTTGTTGTTCCCTATTTTGCATTTCATCCTAGTTTCCAGTATCTTAACGTATACTGGACAGCCTTTGTAATTCGCCGGATGATTTCCATTACAGTTACAACATTGCGGTTTCTGATCTTTCTTTTTCTTGCACTCAGATGTGCGATGTGACGCAACACATTTCACACATCGAGGGCGAAAACGACAAATTGCACTGCCGTGATCAAATTTTGACACAAATGGCACTATGCAATGGCGGCCTGTCTCACATAATCCTCTACCTTAACGCGAATTTGAAAATGTGTTTAAGGTTAGCCAGTAGTTTTTTAGTTTCTAAGTCAGGGACTGTGGTAAGAAAAAGTGGAACATCCACTTTTCCTTCATTGGTATTTCTTCGAAACTTGCTAACATGAATGGAGCGACAATCAAGTTCTGTGCGCAAGTATCCCTAAACTTCCAGGTCAGACATTTAAACAGAAACATTATGATAACATGGCCCCTCCAAGAACGCCAAGTGAGTGAGCCGCCAACTCTGACTACTGCGACTCTCCTACATGCAGACATGCAACTACAGATTATGGCGCGGGTGTGGATGCTACGGTTTCTATCTATACGGAGACATTTACCGCGTATCGGTTTAGTGTGTATTAGAAGAATGAAGGTGAAACAAGATGACAGGAAAGAGCGTGAAGAGTTTTGAAGAGGGAAAATCCAGAAATGACATGCGACATTTACTGTAAAAATCCCTTGTCGGTTCTAACTATTATAGTTTTACCTGGTAAACCACACATGCGTGAAGGGTGAAAAAACCAGGTAAATGTATGTAATTATTAATTATTGAGTTGCATCCTATCTGGCAAGTGTTGTTTTATACATGCATGACTTGCACATGCATTCAGCGCTCCTAGCGCGCATGTGCAAGTCCGAAGCTCCTCCTTGGTGCCGTTCGTCGTTGGTCTAACCTGTGAAAATATAACTTGGTTTTGTTATTAGTTTTGGGAGTGGGTTCTAGGTTTCCTCCTGGGCACGTCAGTTACTCTATCATACTTCCTTGCTTTCATCCAACCATTCATTCATTCATTCATTCTTTTTTTTAGTATGTATTTATTTTGACCCGGGAGGAGAGAAGTTTGTGTTATTTGGTTTTGTTTATGTCAACATTTGAAGTGGGCGTTTATGTTTGAGATGGTTTCCTATGTCATATTTCCCGAGTGAATTTACAAGTTTGTTTTGTGTGTTGTTACTGCTAATGTAGAAGTTTTGTGCGAGTTGTTTTAGATGTTCTGTTATTGGTACTATGTTTATTTGTTTCTGTAGTGGAATTAATCTCATCTTGGACATTGTGTAATTAGCTGTACTACTCTGTTTTGAAATACTTTGAAAAACTTTTTAAGATGTGTCTTTGGAGCATGTCTCCAAGCAGGAGCTGTGTATGTTAGAATTCGTTTTTATTAATGAGTTATATAGTATGACTTTTGATTTAGTGCTGAGTTGACTGTATGCTAAAAGGATGTTAGTTCTGTTAATCTACCAACTGCTTTATCTATCTGTGTGTTTATGTGTGTGGCAAAGTTTAGTTTTGAATCTAGTTTAACTCCTAGGTACTTAGCCGAGTCTTTCCATTGTATGTCTTGGTTGTGCATCTTTAATTTAGTGTCGGGTTTTCTTTTTTCTTTTTGTAAAGTATACAGACTCGCTTTTGTTTGTGTTTATTTTTATTTTCAATTTTTGAAACCAATCTTGAAGTTAGTGTAGGTGTTCCTGAAGATATCGTGTTGCTAGTTTTGGTTGCCAACTTCTAGTATATATGCAAGTGTCATCTGCTAAAAGTGCTATTTCTGTGTTTGGTGTCTTGGGTATGTCATTTATGAACAAAGTGAATAGTGTAGGACCTAAAAGCGAGCCTTGTGGAACCCCTGCTTGAATTTTTCTCTTTGTTGATTCTGATTTCCCTACTGAGACATAAAAGTTACGATTTTTTAAGTATGAACTTATTATATGTATGTAAATGTCTGGTAGATTTATCTGTTTAATTTGTAGAGAAGTCCTGTAATCCAAACTCGATCAAATGCCTTCTCTATATCTAGAAATACTGTCCCTGTTCCTTGTTTTTTGTTAAATTTATCTGTAATGAACTCCACTAGTCTGACAAGTTGGTGTGTAGTAGAGTGGTGTTCTCTGAACCCAAATTGTTCCTGTAGTAATATGTTGTGGGTTTTTATGTGACTTTTGATTCTTGTTAACAAGATTTTTTTCAGTTACTTTGGCTAGTGTGTTGAGTAAGCTTATTGGTCTGTAGTTTTGAGGGAACTTGGGATCCTTTCCTGGTTTAGGCAATGCTACTACCTTAGCTAGTTTCCAGGCTGATGGAAAGTAAGCATGCTTCAATATTGCATTTATTATTAGAATTAGAAGGAGTATGGCTTCATGAGGTAGATTTTTAATACATATGTTTTGAATGTTATCAGGGCCTGCTGCTTTAAGTGGTTTAAGTTTCTTTAGGATCTGTTTTAGTTCACGTTTATTAGTTTTCTTTGCACTGGTGGTGGTGGGATTTTGCAGTGTGTTACGGACTGTGTTTTTAACTAGCATGTCATTTCTTATGTTACTTATAGTGTCATTAGGTTTGAAAGTTTTTTCAAGTGTGTCTGCTAAAGTGTTGGATTGTCATCATTAGAGTATACTAGCCCGTTTTCCCCGTGTAATGAGGGTGTGGGGGTGTACGGTTTGGTTAAATGTTTAGTTATTTTCCAAATGCTATTGTCTTTGAAGTTTAACTTTGCTATTTTTCTGTCCCAGTTGTGTCTTCTGTAGCGAGAAATTTCTAATTTAACTAACCTGCGCAGTTTGTTAACGTTTTCTTTGACTGTGGGATCTCTGTGTTTTTTGTACTGTTTACGTAAGTGATTACGGAGTTTGATTAATTTAGTTATGTCTCTAGGGAGTCTGGGAACTTTGTGTTTGTTTATTTTGTGAGGGATAGCAGTTTCAGTAGCATGTTGTATGGCTGATGTTAATTTTTCAACTGCTTTGTCTATGTCTGCGCATGTGTTTAAAGTGTGTTCGCCTGGAATGTCCTGTTTGATTGTGTCTTGATATAATTTCCAGTTAGCATTATTGTAATCTCTGTAAATGTTTGTTTCGTTAATGTCTGGGGAGGATTTAAATTCTATGAATATAGATTGGTGATCGGAGTCTAATTCGTCCTCTGTTTAATTTCTAAATACTGATTAATGTTCTTGTGTAGGGCATAGTCGAGGACATCTGGCTGGTTTCCATTTGTAGGATAGTGTGTTGGTTGATGTTGTGATAGAATTTGTAGTGGGGAGGATTGCAGAAACGTGTTAAGTGCTTTACCGTTATCATTTGTTTTCTTAGAGCAAAATATTGGGTGTTTGCAATTGTAATCACCTGCTATTATTACTGAATGACCTACGTTACTTAATTTCCTTATGTCTTCTGTATCTATCCTTACTGAAGGTGAGTTGTATATTCCTATGATGCTAAGTGGTGTACTTTTACTATAAATCCTGATGCCTACAGCTTCAACTGTGTTTAGTGTGGGTAGAGTGAGTTCGTCATGCCTGAGTTTACTGTCTACTATTGCTAAGACTCCCTGACCTTGCCCAATGCCAAATCTATCTTTGCGGTAAATGTTGTATCCTTGTACTTTACTTTGTGACTGAGGTGTGAGTTTTGTTTCACTAATTAGTGCTATTGGGATGTTTTCTGTTCTTAAAAAGTCAGCAAGTTCGTGTATTTTTTCTGTTATTCCCTGTGCGTTCCAGGCGAGTCCACGGGGAGGCCTC
Organism: Lepisma saccharinum; assembly: GCA_022664845.1. Classification (NCBI taxonomy): domain Eukaryota; kingdom Metazoa; phylum Arthropoda; class Insecta; order Zygentoma; family Lepismatidae; genus Lepisma; species Lepisma saccharinum. The sequence continues at coordinate 54,314 of JAGDQP010003396.1, forward strand.
TTATTACGACTTTTACCGGTCTAGAAGTGGAGTACGTAAAGAACTCAACCTCTGACTTTTCCAGGTATCCTACAATACTAGTGGCTTGATCTAAAGCCGTAATTTTGTACTATCCCCGAGTACAGAGGACGCTAATGTTGCGATATTGCGTACAAATGGTCATGTATGATTTAAAGTTACGGACTATGATTGGCGGGAATTTTCTATGATCGGGCGTGGATGAAGCGGCGGTGTTTGTTTTCATGGTATCAAGTGACCCTCTTACTTCAAGTAATTTGTCATGTTTGTCTCTTGGTGATGTCAAAACGGCTTCTACAAACGACTTTCTGCTACGGTCTGAATTAGTTGAGTGGGAGGACTTGGTTGACGCTACTGACTTTACGGAATCTGCGTCTGTGTCTGTAGCATAAAGATGCAAATCTAGCTTAAATTATCTAAAGACTTTGTTTTTGGCTTTAGTTTCTTCTTCTCCTTCTTTCTAGTGACTTTGATAAACGGGTGGGACTCTGCATCAGCTGAGCTGTCCGAAGTGTCTTCAGGAGGCGTGCCGGAAACCGACTTGCCATTCTTCTGACTTCGGGTCATGTCTGCAGATGACAACTTGCTTTATTAGGGCCACGGCCCTTTATTAGGACCACGTGGCAGTCAGCACAGAGTTTTTGAATGAGAGCACTCTAATCTGAAATGCACGGCCCAGGGCCTAGGAACTAACGTAATCTATATGAACTTAGAAGAACAATATGGCTTTAGAATTAAGTCAGACTCTAATTTGTAATTAAGAAAATGCTCTAAACGACGACTTCTAGATGGGTTGGATGTGCAATGTCCTCCTCTATTAACCCAGACAAGATAGAGAGAATCCCTCCACAGCGATCTTAGAATTTGCCACCGAAAGCTCTAGTGCCGAGACCCAATCTTGTCAACGTTAAAAGATTCAGACTCCAACCGCCTGAAAAGGACCAAAAGAAAAAGAGAAAATGATTATTACACAAATTATACATAACAAATAAAATACACTTGTACGCAGCTTTCTCTTAGTTAGCAATAAGAATTGGTGTTTTAAAGAGACTTAGCAATAATAATTGCTATAAAGGTAACTTCGCTTTTTTAATGTATATTAACGCTTTTCAATAAAGTATTTCGCTTTTTCAATGTGGGATTACTGCACTTCTCAGCACGTCGTATCTATTACAACACAAGTGTAAAAACAGGACAGATTTTTCACCGTCGTGCAGCAACCCACGGAGAGAGATCTCCTTCCGCCAATGGCATCTATGAGAACTATACTCCTTAGGTGTCTGGTGGGCCTTTTATAGGTGTTTCCAGCTCCTCTTGTAGGCGTGACTTCAGTAACCTCAAGTTTCCCCACTTGGAGTCGGCGTCTTCTGCTACACTTTATCGTTTACATAAACACTATTTGTCTCTAATTTATGAAACAGGCGCTGAAATTCTAATTTATAGCTTTTGTCCACCAAGAAGTGTGTTACTAAATTATTTGAATCTAGGATTGTATGAGTTGGTTTATTCAATTGGTTTCGTAGATGTCATATTCAAATATGTTTGAAAATGGATTCGTTAATTTTACTCTGTAAGAAAGGTAATAAGTCCGTGCATAATTAAGTGTATAAACTGTTCGGGGTGCAGTATTCAGTACCAATGATTAACTAGATTCAACACTAATTGAACTCTCCGAAAAATAAAAAAAAGGAAATAGCAAATCGTTACAACAAATATTTTCATCTTTACTGTCATCTCACAATGGGAAATCGGTGATAATTTTATAATTTAGGTCCCAGATAAGATTTTTTTTTTTAAATTTGTTACAAGTTCCAAATTATTATTTTTGTCAATGACGTGACAACTCATATTCATGAAATGTATTTATACTTATGTTTTCATTTGTACTAGAAATATAAAATTTGAATACTACACACTACTTTAATATTACACCAAAACCTTACATTCATTTTAAAATTACTCCTAGTAGGTAAAATATCAAAATAGTAATTCTTCTGTGAACAACTATTCTGTATTCTCGAAGCAAAGCTTTCTGGATGTCAGAACATATACAAAGTGCGTCTGAAAAGTTCGGTAATTGTCCCATATGTTAAAAAGCACGCTGGTTAGGATGAGGCTCCCGCGCATATGCATTGAGAGACATGTTGAGAAGCGCCCCATATCGTGAAAATCATCGAAATGAAGCTGTGGTACACGCTGCCACCAAGCTAACGGAGTCAGTGTGAGAACCCGTGTCATTGCTAAATGGAGCGCAAAATGGTGTAACGCGTCAACATGAAATTTTGCTTCAAGTTAGGGAAAACGGCGACGGAGACTCATGGAATGTTACTGCAAATGTACGGTGTTGAAACAATGAGTAAAATGTGTGTGTTTGAGAGGTTTAAACGTTTTAGAGACGGAAAGGTAGTGTCGAGGATGAGTCACGTTCGGGTCGACCGTCAAAAAGCACAATCTCAAACAACATCGAACGATTGCGACGGATGCTTGCAGATCGGCGATTGCCTTTGAGAATGATAACAGAAGAGTTGAAGATAAGTAAAGACAGTGTAAGCACTATTGTTCACGAATATTTGAAAAAAAGCGGAAATGTGTGCATAGTTTGTACCGCACACGCTGACAGACGAGCAGAAGCAAACTCGGATGGAAACGTCTGGAGATTTCATCGACATGTCTGACCGGAATCCGCAGTTTTTGGAAACTATCATTACAGGAAATGAAACCTGGTGCTATCAATACGATCCGGAGACCAAGCGACAATCAATGGCATGGTGTTCATTGTCTTCCGCGCGTCCCCGTAAAAATGTCGTCTGACAAAATCCAAGATTAAAACGATGTCGATCGCCTTTTTCGACAGCAAGGGCTTCATTCATCATGAATTTCCACCCGAGGGTAAAACTGTCAACGTGGAAGTTTACAAGGGAGTTTTGAAACAGCTGCTGCAACGCATCCGACAGGTTCGGCCAGAGCTATACCGGAATGGACTGTGGAATTTTCTCCACGACAACGCCCGTCCACACACTGCGATCCGCGTACTGAACTTTATCGCTCAACGCAACATGACTGTTCTTCAACGTCTTCCTTATTCTCAAGGTTTGGTGCCGGCAGACTTCTCTTTGTTTCCAAGTCTTATATTAGCCATGAAAGGCTTACGCTTTGCAGACGTTGCGGATATCCAACAACGCGTGACCACGGTGCTTCGAGCGATTCCACAAGAAGCGTTGCTGACAGTTTCCAATAGGTTTACAACCAATGTCAAAAGTTTGTTGTACGACTGCTTTTTTCTTCTCTTCGGAGAAGAAATGGAATATTGAGAAACTAATACTTATTCAATTAGAAGCTACAGTAGATAAAAATAAATATTTCATCTGATATCATTCTTATTGAAAATAGTTCAAAATATATTTTGAAAATATAATTTCTTCCAATTATTTGGGGAAATACTTAGCAAATGGGAGCAGACACAGTCTACATTACATGGCATTGTCAGAATTTGTTATATCAGAAATCTTCAAACGATTTTATATGTTTTAATGTGATGCTTAATTTAAAATATTTATCATAAACTGTCATGTTTAAAGCTGTAACAACCAATATTTACGTTTACAGATAATTTAATTTTTAATCGCTCAATTCTTTTTAAGAAGTTAAATAGTACTGTTCGATAAATACAATAATGACACTTATTTTTGCACATTTCAATTAGATTCAGTAACTCATGCGTTCGTAGTTTGTAAATAATTTTTGTGCGTGACAATTTGTTGCAACCACGGTGTAACGGAAATAAAAATAGGTGTGACATTACTAATTATCTAAACAAAATAACTGTAATTTTTATAACAAACTAAAAAATGTATTCAATAATACTTATCCGATCCTTTGCTATAGTCATTCAAATGTTTCGCTGATAAATTTTCTAATGATTTACATACGAGAAAACCATTCACTTCTCCATTGTAGACGACAAGTAGAAGGATGAACCAAAAATAGGTATTCTTGTCAGTTCTTCAGGCCCCAACATTCTGAAACCTACAAATACATTTTCAGTATTGATCGGAAAGGCTAATATAGAAATACTTTAGTTCTATTTTGTGTATGTTCTTAGTGGGAGAGAAGTTTCGTACTTTGCACTAAAAAAAAATCTAGGATTTCGTGAATTGATTTCTAGAGGGAACACTGATTTTGGATACACTTTAAGCAGTAGATCCCGCTATTGGGATATCGTACTATGCGTATCAAGAGCATACTTGTGAAACGGAACCTTCGGATCAGGTATTTGTTTCCATGAAGACAAATAATTATTACGGTTGTCAACAACTTGTGTGATTACTGACAGTCTACAGAAAGAATACTTCATAAATTATTATAAATAACAATGATGTTATGAATTAATTATTTGTTTAGAGATTGAGTAACAATAAATCTTAAGTTTAAAGTAAAGTAGAGCAGGATTAGGCCAATATATTTATTTATTTTGCGTCTGACCTTGAGATTGTTTCTTTCATAATATAATGGATTCAATATAATTTTAACCATTTAGAAATGAACTTTAAAGGGAACGAAACAACGAAGATAAAAATAGCATTTTCAGGTCGTTTTGTATTCCCAATTTTTCATTTGTTCAGTATATACATCTTAAAAAACAAATTTTGTTTTATAATTTGAACGTCCTGCTCATATTCAGTTATATATTTACAGGATATCTGATAATATACGTAAAATTCTTCTAAATATTTCTTCTAACTAGGTTAGAAGAGTTACACAACTATTAAAAGTTCAAAATAATTGTTATTCAACGAATCGAACGAATGGGCAACGTTCAATATGTTAGTAGGATTTCAGAGAAGAAATGGAAATAGTGGAAGTTGCAATGATTTTGTGAGGAAGGGAGGAATTATTATGTTGACTCAAGCGCAATGAATGTGAAATCAACAGGAAATAAGAAAGAAGAATCTGAAAAAAAAATCAAATGAGCTGCATGAGAATGATTAGGAGAACACTATAAGCGAAGTGAATATGTTAGTGAAAAAGGACAAGAATTATAAACCTATGTTCTTATTTGAAGTGCGTACGAACAAAAAGGATGAAGATAAATAAGAAACGTTTATAATAATTCAAAAGACTGTTTCTTTCACACTTAAATACTATGGCTGAAATGTAAGTTAAACAAGGTGACAAAACATATTAATATCACGAGTTGTCTAGTAATCCAGTACCTCTTTAGATTCTCCCCCGCACAAGAAAGTACGATGTTAAGTACATTATTTCGAAGCTGCTTTCATAGCACTACAGATGTTAAGCACAATTAAAGATGGTTTAAACTAATATAAGTTAAACAAATCCAATTTGATCTAGCCTAACGTAATCTGCATTGTTTTTAACAATACGAGAGAGTATCGAAAGTGCAGCCCAAAGGTTGATCGAAATGTTGTGAATATACGTAAATGTCCGTCTTTTGGTTGTGTTTAGTTAACGTAGAAAAGAACTGTATTGAAACATTATCTCCACATAAGTCAACCTGGTCACGCAAATTATATACTGAGGGATTTGTTTAAGTATTCATCGGCCAGACAGAAAGCTATGATTACGCCGTGACATGTCTGAGGAACAGATGTGGCAGGCTTAGTTTAAAGGGTGCTTATCTAGTCTATAAACATAAGGTAAAAAGAAACTAAATGCTAGACCATAGACTAAATAACTGCTCGACACCCGCAGTATATATTTCCATTACTGTCCTACTTCGGTTGAATGTCTAATTACCACTAAAAGTATACAAAGTTATGTACTTCTGAGTTACCTATACAGCTCAATCTTCAACATTTAGTTTGAGATGATTTTGCTCCAAAGCCTGCAAGTTTGTCGCACTAAAAATTGAGTAGTTATTTATATTTAAATATGGCCGACATCCTTAATACGAGGTTACTATGCTATGAACGAAACAGTGTTAAACAATAATGCTTTTGAAAATACAACAATGTAGTTATACAATAATGTTTTAAATTAGCAAAATCATTGAAGAAAGATTAACATTTATATCACGAGGCAAATACTTATCATTATTATAAATGATCGCAATGAGTGAGATTTTTCAGTTCAGAAATATTAATATTACTCAATAATTATAAGCTCGAGTATGTGTAACAGCCTAGTTGCTGTTCCATTTTTATTTTTATTCCCCTTTTATTTCTTTGTAATGTTCTGTTTCCTTTCGTGCTCTCCTTAGACTTTCTCCTTGTTTGTTTTAGTCACGCTTTGGGCGTGTTTCGTTTTAGTTTTCGCTTTTGTTTTCAGTCTGTATCTATTCAGGTTTTCGTTAGTCACAAAGCATTGACTTGGATTTAGTGCTTTATTGTGATTGGATCCTAGTTAATGCTTGGCTCCGTGTTTCTTGCTGGTTGGTGTGAATCAGCCTTCTTCTCCGTTTGATGGGAGAACTGCTCTCCCCGCCATGTTAGTTTCAGTTCCAATTTTATCGACCCAAAGGATGGATATGTGGGCTTTCAGTCATTTGTATTTCCAGAGCCCTGACTACAATTGGTAAATATATATGTTAAATTTAGTAAATCTGAAGAATATTTCGACAGATGTCCATCTATTCCGGTAAATTATATTAATAGTTGTGACGAGAACAATAGTTGATACAAGTGCTACCAAGACTTTTCATCGACAACTTTATTTCAAAATTTTCACTTCATTAAAATTATTATTTTGTTTTTAAGATTATTTGTCTAAATGGGTATTATGTTCTAAATTCAGTATGGGGCCGCTATTAACCGAATTCCTACATTTTAAGTATCCATGCCAACTTTTAGTCTCCCAGTTCCATTTCTATTTAAAATTCCCGGTTAGCAATGTTAACAGCTACCATACATTACCACTATTAGTCAAATTAACGACAATGTTTGTTCAACCACGTTTATGTACAGTTTTTTTTATAAATTTTGACTTTAATTGTAAATTTAAAACCTCGAAATTATTATTTAACATTGGATTCAATTACAACCACTATTCTACGTTTAATACTCACATGTAAAACATTATGTTTGCATATTTCAAGATTTATTTAAAGAATTATTTGCATAATGCAGTAATCTTCTGTCATGACGTCACGCCTATTATAAGGCTAACTGGTTTCTTCCGTCAAAGTATGTTTTGTATAATAATTCCATTTCTGTATGAAATAATGTGGTAAAACCTTTTCTAAATTGAATAGCAATGTTTTTGGACTATCTCGTGAAGATTACAGCAAAATTTATTAATTATTATTGAAATTATGAACATTTATATCTGCAAAACCAACTTTCGTTTTCGCTTAATTAATTCACAGTGTGTAAAAAATAGAAGATACAAATTTGTTTGATTTTGACAGCTCAGTCTTAATTCTGTTCTGATTTTAATGAAATTATTACCTCCTAAAGCTAATATTTTGCAAAATTAGATAAATAAATTGAAAGTTTGAGATCTTTCTATTTCTTCGAACATCTTGAGTTTCTTTTCAATGAACATAGTCTATATAACCTCTCAGTTAACTAAGTATTTCGTAAGGCATTAGTTGAATATCCATATACAGTGTGTGATATTATTTGTGTTGTGCAGTGATTTATTTAACGTTTACCATGATATTCATCTGAATTTAACTACGAATAATTAAGTGGTTTGAAAGCAATTAATACTAATTTATTTCTCTGTTTCGGTTATCCTATCGTTTTGAGAGATGCCTTTTAATTAGATTAGGTTTGGTTCATAAATCTGTGGTCCAGTGGTAGGATTCTTTCACCAGATGAGATGTAATAACTTGGGAAATGAACTATATATTAAGTTGCGACCGCCGTTCGTTGTGTTCGTCGTCTTTATTTAAGGAATAGCGATTCCAGACTACAGGTGTGGGCCCCACTAAGGTAAAGGTAAGATATGGATCTTTTGCCACCCTGTAGACTTCGAAGTGATTAAATATACAGTATGAGTCACACATGAATTGTTATGCGTATCATAGTATGAGATTATTCTCAAGTATGGATTTTCGTTTCTTTCTTTAACTATCGCTAATCTGAACCAGCTGGTATTTCAGAGTATGAACCAACGATCTAATTAAAAACATTGGAGGTGTCGCCTTATCGGTATTTCCTCCCTCGTACTAATTTACTGTATTTTAGCAGCGATCACAAGGATCTGGAATCCTCTTTCCCAGATATTCTTAAATCTGGAAGACATTTCTGCACCGCTCGTCTGGGGTGTAGAAAATGTAGAAAAAACTTAAGTAATTTAAGTATAAACTACAGAAAGTAATAATCATATAAACAATTGAACAGGTTGAAGGTTCGTGAAACACAGCTGTCCTTTGAAAGTTAATTTGGAAGTTTAGAAATGTTTATGTACGGATAAATTGAATCTAACAACAACATATTTTACCTCGCCAAAAAAGAAATCAAATTTGGATGACCAGTCTTAACAAGATATGTTTTTTTTTATATTTTGTCCACCTTTATTGCAACTATGCTTTGTCAAATGTACAACGTGTGCGTTAAATCAAAACATTCTCTACATAATATTTCTTTCTAATATCCTTAACAATGACTATTAAAGAAACGTTTACCTCGTTATTACAACGTACTCTTTTCTCGTCGAAATATGAAATTAAAAAATTAATTATGAATCAGGGATGAAGGTATAAACGTCATTCAATCAATAATTTACTGAACTTTTGTAACATTTTCAATTCCGTAACACGTTCAACAAATACAATATATCATATGACTTACGATCAATTGGCCTAAAGTACATGTGCTGAAGTTCCATGAGTTCTTAGCCCATAGACAGTAATCACTAATATTAATGTTATTGATTGCATGAGATTTAAATTTGAAATTGTTTTGTACTCTGTGCCGAGGACTCTGTTTTGTACTGTGTACTAAGGGAATAGCGAGGCCGAAGAGAAATAGCCATTTAATAAATATTTACCTGCAATCTTCTCGCAAAAGACTATTGAAGTGTAAAATGAGTACCACAGAGCATAGGGATAATTCAGGATAGATTTTCCCTAAAATTATTATACTTTTGCAATTCGTAATAAATGGAAGTTATTAGTTATTTCAGTTGCTGGTAAAGAGTAACTTCTATAAGAAGAGTGGTAGAAGAAGAATATTGATTTGAAAGTAGAAAAACAACATGAGTAATGGTAATTTTTAATATTTATATTTTTTTAAGTGCAATGGGAGATTATTTGATCTTTTTTTACAAACAGAATAAAGCACGAAACATTTCAATAAATATGATATTATAAACACGAAAAGTTCATTTGAAAATTTAGAATAACATTATGGTTAATCCAAAATATGTGGTTCGTTAATATTTATTTGAAGGTCTCGATGGTGTACAAACCGTAGTAGAATCAATTTTCTAAATATAATTTCAAAACAAGTTGAAATATCGACTCTTAAAGTCCTGTGTTTGATTGGTTACATAGCAAAGATAAAACTTGTCCAGTTATTCATCTTTGAAGACCACTTTTGGAGAACTGGAGCTGTTAAACCTCTTATGCTTAGTTTCCTGTTTATCTAAACCAGCGGTGGCCAACAGCAGGCCCGCGATGTAATTTTGTGTTGCCTGTGGTAAGATAAAATTATATTAAATTATAGAGCATGATTCAACCAGCACCATAGGTAGCTCCGATTTTAGTAAAGGAAGCAAAATGTGGAGAGAAAATGTGTTCGATTAAATTAAATATGCTTGAAAACACACACAACTGAAACGAAAATTGGAGTGTTTTCGTCTCAGTTTTCACTTTATTTACTAATAACGAAATTGTTCTATGGTGCGCGACTTTTGAATCAACTGTAGCTCGCAAACAGCAGCAATGATCACAATATTTTCTTATAAAAATTGTTTACAATTAAGTAAAGCTTCCAAATAAACAAAAATTGACCAAACTTTCATTAAAAATATTTGTGTTGACCCTCCTACCTTCCGCCCATTTTCATGTACGCCACTGTATCTACAAATATCATAGTTCAATTCTCCATATGAACTTCTATCATTAAAAATTTTGTTTTTGTGTTCCACACCCGGTAATTTCCGTATTATTACTACCAATGGACGATGTTGGTGGCGAATACTGCTCCGGTAACAATTAGCTATCCGAGCTAAAACACCAGAGGTGTAAAAAGTTCAGCCAAGTTCTTCAGCTCTAAAAAGTGGTGTAATGAATGACGGATGAGCCACGTTCCTTGGCGACAGTATATAAGAAGAACACTGGAACTTGGCGCCTGGTGGCAAGGTTCATAATCTTCGACATCCAGCCTTAATTTGGTGGTGGTGGGCGTGGTAGGTTTTAGGGCAGCCACCAACTTTATGGTTTGAAGATCATGAACCTTGCAACCTCGCGCCAAGTTCCAGTGTTCCTCTTACATGCTATCGCCAAGGACCTTGGCTCATCCGTTCTTCATTTTACCCTTTTTAGGGTTAAAGAACTTGGCTGAACTTTTTGCACCTCTGGTGTTTTTGCTCGGATTTCACACATTTTGTAAGTGTATAATATATATACTCGTACTTGCTTCGCTGGGGGTGGTGCCTCCAGTATACCGTGCCGGCTGCACCCACAACTTGTGGAATTTTGGGGGACTGCGCTCCCTTTATCGTAACCAGACTCTCCGGGGGACTACACCCCCATGGTGCAGATCTTCCCCATACCCCCGGTGGTTTGCCCCATTTATTGTAACCTACGCGTGATGGTACATCTTCATTCCAAATTTCGTTCCCAAGCTTCAGTGGTTTGGAAAATGGACTTTGGGCGGCCATTTTGGATTAAATATGGAGATATTATTAACATTATCTTATATTGACGTGACCTACTTACGTACACCTTCATACCAAAGTGCATTTCGCGATCGCGAACGGTGTGGAAAATGTTTTTGTGCTGCCATTTTGAATCCAAGATGGCGAATTTCTTCAAACTATTGTAATACTTTCCTATCTTGATAATACACGGTTATGCCAAATGTCGTATCTCTAGGTCAAACGATGTGGACAATGGATTATGAGGTCAGCCATTTTAGTTCCAATATTGTGTCTTTGGAGACATTTTGTAATATTTTCTTAACCTACTAATGATATCTACCGTCATATTATATTTCGTTACTCTAGCTCCAGCCGTTTAGTCTGCGAATTTTATGAAAATTTCATTTTGGGGCCAGTTTAGATCCAAGGTGACAACTTTTTCTAGATTTTGTCATATTTCCTTACCCTACTAAAGAGGATATACATCTATACAAAATTTCAGTTTTCTAGCCTCAACTGTTTAGGCTCTGTATTCTTTGATGTTTTACGTTTGGCGGCCATTTTGAATAAAATATGGCGACTTTTTCAAGATGTCTGAATTGTTTCTTTATTCACTTATTATCCTCCATCCTCATGCCAAATGTCATGTTTCTAGCTTATTCTGAACACCCTAAACAATATGATGAGTGAGTGAGTAAGTTAGTCTAAAATACGCAGTTTCAGGGATTCACAGTTCGAATATGCTTCAAGCTACGAATATGAAATTTTGCACACCTGCACATATTTGCCATATATCCTTAACTTTGAAAGCTCACATTCCGATCTTTAACATCTTTTTTCTCACGGCGCCTCGAAATCCCCGATTTCGCAAAAACCTCTTATTCCTGTCTAACATGCTTCTGGCAGGGCTGACGTTTTGTGGCGCACGTAGAACTTGGCTGCATGCACTGCCGTGAATGTAATATTAAAATAAAACTTTCCATCGCATACTACGCAATTAACTCTATGGCTTATGGAACTCGCAAGTTCATCGCCGCAGTAACAAACGTTCGCCATTGGATTCTATCCTGGGCAGTATCAAGCCAGTTTTCATCACGAACACCTACTTCTCGAAGATCTCTTCTAATATTGTCCTCCCAACGACGTCTCGGTCTTACCAATGGCCTCTTTCCATCCGGCCTTCCAACCAGGATAGAATATAATCTTCGTTTTTCCCCCATCCGAGCTAAATGCCCTGCCCACCTTAGTCGTCTCGATTTCATTATTTTTACAACATCTGGTGAATCGTACAGTCCGTGGAGTTCTTCATTATGCAGTCTCCTCCACTCTCCAGTCATCTCGTCCCGTCTCGGCCCATATATCTTTCTCAAAACCTTATTTTCAAATACACGTAATTTATGTTCATCTGCTAGGGTCGTACTCCAACTTTCGCAACCGTAAAGTATTACCGGCAGAATAACCGTTCTGTATATTTTCAATTTCAATTTCCTTGATATTAATCGCGATGTTAGAAGTTTTTGGACTGAATAGAAACATGCGTTCCCCGATACTAAGCGACTTTTTATTTCTTCCGTGACCTCATTTTTGCTTGTTACGTATGCTCCCAAGTATTTAAATTTGTTTACTTTCTCTATGACCTCATCCCTAATTCTTATGTTTTTAATTCCTTCATTCCCTGTGCTTCGGCTTGTTATCATGTATTTTGTTTTATCTATGTTTACCTGTAGACCTATTTCATCGCACGCTTCTACTAAGACATCGGTGTTGCTTTGTAGTGCATCTATATCGTCCCCTATTAAATCTACATCATCCGCGTATACAAACAGTTGATTCAAACCATTCAATGATAGTCCCTTTCTGTCCCCTTTAATTTTTAAAATCGCATATTCTAACGCGAAGTTAAACAGTAGTGGTGACAAGGCATCGCCTTGTTTCAATCCGTTGCGAATCTTGAAACTATCTGACATATTATTACCTATCCGTACTCTGCTTATGGGGTCGCTGAGACACATCCTCACTAGTTGGACCAATTTTTTCGGAATTCCAAATCGTATCAGGATACTGTATAACTTTTCCCTTTTGATAGAATCATATGCTTTCTTAAAATCAATGAATATCTGGTGAACCTTCCAATTGTATTCACATTCTCCAAAATTTGTCTCAAAGCAAAAATCTGGTCCAACGTGGATCTATTTCTTCTAAATCCACATTGGTGATCTCCAATTATTTCATCTACGTATATATTTAGGCGTGTTAACAGAATATTACTTAATACCTTGTAACAGGTTGGAAGTAACGAGATTCCGCGGTAATTATTGCATTCCGACTTATCGCCTTTTTTGTAAATCGGAATAATTATTGATGTTTTTCATTCCTTTGGGAGCTCCTCCTTTCTCCATATAGCACTTATCAATTTATGTAGTTCCTTGATTAGTGCCGTTCCTCCTGTTTTAATTAATTCGGCTGGAATATTGTCTATTCCTGGTGTTTTGATGTTTCTTAATTTCTTTACCGACATTTCGATCTCGATCTCGCTAGGTTCGGGAATCCACGGTTCTGCGGTATGGATTTCAAATTCCTCTGTTTGTTCCCCGCTGTGTACATTAAGAAGTTTGTCGAAATAACTTTTCCACACATCGACAATTTTAGTCGGATCCGCCTGAAGATCTCCACGTTCATTTCTAATCATTCCTAACCTCGGCTGGTAACCCTTTCTTAACGAGTTTACCCCTTTGTATAGATCTCGTATGTT